>VNJV01002620.1:0-14095 GCA_008042635.1 Drosophila nikananu
GTACAACCAGTTGGAAGATCGAAAAACAACTTATATTTGGGACGCTGGATAAGCGTGCAACCAGTTGGATCGACCGAAAATATTTCGTAAATGGAAAAAAAGTACCAAAATGTTGTCGAAGCTGGATTTGGAATTTAGGAACCAATCTGAATATTTATTGCTTACTTGCGGAAATGTGCAAATTAACTGAATAATATTCACTCAGCCGGAAGTATATACGGTCACACTAATTTGGAGATGGAAACGCACTTGAACTAGCAACTGAATTTGAATAAAAAATTATTTGTAAAATTATTTTATGTAGATGGACTTTTTCAGTTGACCGCTGCTGTGTTTGCCGCGGTACTGCTTTCAAAGATAAGGCGTGTGTGTGAATATGTTACTGCATTAGCCGTTTGCCAATGCAGAATAGCGGAGACAACGGAGGGGAAAAAATTGCCCAAAATCTGAGCGTCGACTTGCAGTCGATTATGTATGTAAGTTGCAATGTGTCTCCGCTCAGGATAGAGCAGAGGAGAGACAAAAAATGTATGTATATTTATTTGGATGAAGCTCAGCTCAGGATAGAGCAGGGAGAGTAGATAAATAAATGCACAAATTAAGTCGGCGTTTCTGTGCCGTGATTTTGGCTATATATTTATTTATTTATAGGAGCTGTGGACTGTAGTTTAAAGTTTAGGAATTATTGTAAATATATTTATTTTAAGTTGTGGAGTAAATTATTTAAATAATTAAAATACCCGTGCCGAAATATTTGTGTAGGTATATATTTATTTAATTTTGTATAAATTGCTTTATTTTGAATGTTTAGTTACTATTATTATGCAGGATAGGAATATTTATTGCGTAAATTGTTGGTGCCGATTGTAGATATGTGAAGTGGACTGTATTGTATGTATGTAGGAAATAAGAGAAATTGGGAAGTGGAAGTTTCACTGTGGCTTGGCATATATTTTAAGGAATGAATTAAGTCACAATTCTTTAATCGGAATAGGAAGTTATTGGCTGCCATAGTGTCTGATCAATCGGACTTAATCGGACAAGAATCACACAGAGAAGTTAGACGAACGCAAAACCTCACTGTATGACCGGCAGCAATATTGAAATGTGAGTGAGTATTGAGAGCGAGTGCGCGGGATCACACTGCCTCCGGAAAATAAGCGCCCTTTTGGCGTGAACAGTATAAAAAGATCGATTCCTGACTTTGTAAGGACTTTTAATGACTTGAAATGAATTTATAATGATTTAATATTCTTCAAAAATATTAAATGATGTAAAATTAATTGATTACTTTTAACAAAAAGTGCATAAATGATTAAAAATTGGTCAAAAAGAAGAAATTTTAATTATAAAAAAAAATTTTTGTTTTTTTTTTGTTTAAAATTTATTTTGTTTGTTTTTAAAAGATTAAATATGCACCTAATAAGCAATTTCAAAGAAAACAAACGAAAAGTATTGTTCGAAATTGGAGTATAAAATCTACTATTTATCACACCATATAGTATGACCACGAAAGGTACTAAAATTACCCTTCATATAAAAAAAAAATTATGAAAATATCTCAACTGGTTCAAGAGTTATGATTTTTATATAGCAAAAGTATCTAAGGCCCTACTGTGCGGCGCGCCGCGGCGTGGCGTAGGCAGAATAGGCTGGCTGCTGCAAACTCTTCCGGGCCCGTGTCAGGACGCCCGCCGTCTGGACATTCCTCCGGCCGACCGCCGGGTCCGCCACCGTGGCCAACGATTGGTTTCTTTTCCTCCTTCTCTCTCTCTTGGCCCAGTTTACTCCGCACGCCCCTTATAATTTTCGGCTCCGCCTTTGAGTCCTGGTCGTCTCAGAAAAATAAATTCTGTAGGGAACTCTGGGCCGATCATTACACTTCATTACACGGTGGGCTGTGTGCCAGGGCATGAAGGCCATATAGGAAACGAGGTGGCAGACTTCCAGACATCATTAATCGGCCCTGAGCCCTTCTGTGGACTATCAAAAGGACACAAAACAGAACTGCTCAGGAAATGGGAGGAAGCGGAGATAAATCGTCACTGGACCGACAGTGCAGGGCTGAGACAAGCCAAACAATTTCTCGTCCCCCAGATGACGCGATCAAACGCATCACTACCTATCGGAGAGCGAAATTCGCACTCTAACAGGCTACCTAACGAGTTAATGCAACCTTAGGTATCACCTTAAGAAATTAAAACTTTTAGAAATCGACACATGCAGATTCTGCGAGATGGAGCAAGAAACATCAGAATCATCATCGCTAATCAGACGTCGACTTCAACATCTAGGACGTGAACTTATTCCCCCCTACAGGATTTGGGAACAAATAGACCACACCAAAGTGCTCTCTCTTATTAGATGCCTAGCGCGAGCCTTGATTGACTCTGGGTCCGAAGCGACCTTCATTACAGAACGGCTGTTCAACTTGGTCAAACTTCCTTTCAAGACTAGCCAGGCCCAAGTGTCCGGCCTGAACCAAACCGTGGCCGCTCAGTCCACGAAGTTGTGTACTTTTTCGATTCTATCGCCCAACAGACACAACAGTTCAGCCACGTACTACATTCCTCATTTCGCCGTTCTCAAGCTCGAAAGCACAACCACTAAAGTGCGGTTTTGCAGGTTCGATTTCAATGCCGACATTAAGATGTACCGGCAGATTTGGGTAGACCACAAGCATACTCCGTTCCGTCCATTTTGTTTCTCAACTCCAAAGGAGAAATCCGCGCCCTAATTAAGACTAAAGCTGCTCAATGCTCTATGCTTTTTCCATCTCAGCATGGATTTATAAAGCGAAGATCAAAGACAACTAATCTTTTGGAGTTCACTTCCTTCATAATTAAGGGCTTTCATAAAAACTTCAAGAGAGACGCAATCTATACTGATTTCAATAAAGCATTTGACTCTGTTAACCATTTTCTCCTTGTTCGGAAACAAGATCTAATGGGATTTCCGGTTGATCTTCTTAGTTGGATCTCAAGTTATCTGAATGGAAGGACTCAAAAGGTCCTCTTTAAGAATACCTTACCTAATGTTCTCAGGGTTACCTTTTGCGTCACGCAAGGGAGGCATTAACGACCTGCCCAAAGTTATGACTACCTCCAAAGTACTTATGTAAGCGTCCTGCCAGTCTGATTTACAATCAGATCTTAAAAATTGTTAAACATGGTGCCGCATAAACTTATTAAACTTAAACGGCTTTAAATGCAAACTAATGATATTCTCTCGCTCCCAAGCTTGGGACTTACACGATTAACTGCTGCTCTTTGGAAGGATTGCAATATTCGATGATTTGGGTGTCCACCTGCATCCTAAACTTGACTTTATTGATCATATTTCATGAATGTTGAATAAGGCCAGGGGTGTGCTTGGTTTCATTAAACGGTGCTCGAAAGAAATCAATGACCCCCATTTTACAAAATCCCAATATTTCTTTATTTCGTCCTATCTTAGAATATGGATCTTGCGTTTGGGGTCCACAGTAAACGTCTTAAGTCAGTTCAGAAGAACTTTTTACTTTTCGCTTTACGCGGTTTAAACTGGGATGCAAACCAGGGGTTACCCTGATTACCTTACCATCTTTAGCAAACCGTAGAACCATGCTTGGCATCACTTTCATTTTTAACCTTATCCGCGTGCTGACTTTTTGTGTCAGTTTAATTTTCACTTTCATTTTTATACCATGTACCGTAGGTACAAAGGTATATTAATTTCGTGCAAATGTATGTAACAGGCAGAAGGAAGCATTTCCGACCCCATAAAGTATATATATTCTTGATCAGCATCAACAGTTAAGTCGATCTAGCCATGTCTGTCTGTCCGTCTGTCCGTCTGTCTGTCTGTCCGTCTGTCCGTCTGTGTCAACGCCTAGATCTCAGCAACTATAAGAGCTAGAGTAACCAAATTTGGTATGTAGGTCGAAATGTTTTGCAAGCAGATCAAGTTTGTTTCAGATTTAAAAATTTCCCTCCCACTCCCCCGCAAATCAATAAAAACGTTTTGCAGCCGCAAATATTACCATATATCTTTCTTTTTGTGCATAGGCATGCACATGTAGAACATGTATCAATACCGAAAATCTGGTAAAGATCGGGTGAAAAACACAAAAGTTATTTAATTATCAGTGTGCTATCTATTTGGCAGCTTGCAACAGGTGCATCCCAAAAAACAACAACAAAACTGATGAGCGCAAGAAACTAACTCCCGTGCGCAAAAAAGAGAGGAGGGGTTATCTCTGTCTCTGTCTTGCACACGCAAGTGCATGAGATGGTGGTGGTTTTGCAAAGAGCGAGTTTGTTTACATTGCTCTAATAGGCTAAAGTCGCAATAGGCAAAAGCGGCGATATATTTTGGTACATGGTATAAAACAGTCGTTCACGAACGACTGTAGCTTTCTTACTTGTTAACCTTATCCGCGTGCTGACGTTTTGTGTCAGTTTAATTTTCACGTACCGAGTATAAATACTAGATCCTATATTCCCTTAATATTACGCTACTGTAGAACACTTTTTTAATACTAACCCACTTATTACGCATTCAGGCAAATAATCTGGAAGCTCGCCAGTAGCCACTTCCTCGTATTCCTTTTCTATACTTTAATTTGTCGCGCCTACTAACACCTAACACGACGTGCTTGGTGTCATACGGGCCAGTTGAATGTACTGCTATTATTATTATAATTTTCCAATCTATATAACGTAAAAAATTATAGCCGAGCGGTTTGGTCTAACTCATAACCTTATCTTTTTACATTGTGTTTACATTTTATTTTTAATAAATTATTAATTTTTCTAAAAAATCGAATTTTATTCATAATAAATAAAGATGCGCTGATACTAAATTTTGTAAACCAAAGCCAGTTTTAAAAATTAAAAATATACAATTTAGAATATTTCATAATATAGAGAACTAGTCATTTTATTGTAAGAACTTGGTTTTACGTAGATGCATCTTTCCTCTATAAACAGTTGATCAAATAAATTTGAAAGACAGTACCTTAATTTATTTTATTTTCAGATTTTATATTTTTTCATAATTATTATCATAAATGTTAAATGGCTGCTAGTCCCGATCTCGAAAAACATTCATCAAAATTAAATCCTCTTCTATTGCTGGTTATTAGGGTTCATTTGCCCGTTGACGATCGGTAAAAAATATGGATGAGCCATAGCTTCACGAGCGGTGAGTCGGTCAACATGATCATAGCGTAAGAGTTTATCCAGAAAATCTAGGGCTTCAGGAGAAACTAGATGTTGGTTATCAGAATGAACAAACCTTTCCCATCGCTTTCGGGAGTGCCTTTGCAGAATGTCGTGGAATCGTGGATCTAGGTCAATATTGTATTTATCTAAATAGGCGTAGAGCTCTTCGGTGCCCAGCACCTTGGCAATGCGTACCAATTGATCGTAGTTATCATGACCATGGAAGAAAGGCTCTTTTCGAAATATCATAGATGCCAGCATACAGCCTAATGACCACATATCTAGTGAATAGTCGTACATCTGGTAATCTACCAGTAACTCGGGTCCTTTGAAATACCGCGATGCTACGCGAACATTATATTCTTGACCAGGATGATAAAATTCAGCAAGGCCCCAATCTATAAGACGTAGCTTACGATTTTCATGATCGATCATTACATTATGGGGCTTGACATCACGATGCATGATTCCCATGCTGTGGCAGTAGTCAAGAGCCTTCAAAAGCTCAAACAAATAGTAGCGAATCTCATAATCAGTTAATGTTTGGTAAAGTTGTTTAAAGTCCGTGTTATTGACGTGTTCAAAAATTAATGCGGGTGTCCGAGACACTGGATCCTTGACAACAGCTAGCAAAGTTATAATATTAGTTCCACCACGCAAATTTTCCAAAATCTTAATTTCCCGCTTAATCTTCTTCTTTTTTACGGGTTTTAAAATTTTAACCACGCACTTTTCTGTGGTAGTAATATTAATAGCCTCGAATACCTCAGAATACTTTCCACGTCCTAGTTTGCGGACCAATTGATAATCGTCTTGATTTCCCCAATCAACAACATAATTTTCATAATCCCAATATTCATCTGGTTTGTGTGCATTCACATCTGTGTACACACGAGCTGCACTTGGGAGAGTCATTTCCTTAAAAAAATCGGTCTTAGTTTGCTTCGCTGTTGAAAATGCTTCGGGATTTACCAAGTCTTCGTGAGCTGATTGCGATTTAAGTCGATTGGTCCAGGAAACAATATACAAATTGTTTGCAAGTCTGAAAAAAAATAAATGTATTATTTAATAAAGCCATTATATATGGATCCAGTTTGGGGCTGTGTGTTTAGTATACAGTATCTTCCAAGCAATCTATACTTCAATCAATCAAAACATGTAGAAATCTACAATCGATTACAACCAAGTGTTACCCAGGTACCCAAAAACGTTGTGGGTAAAATTAAAAGAAATATGGCGTGGCTTATTCACATTATCTAAATATGAGAAAATGTATGAAAAACTTAAATGAATAGGGGCGAAAATCAGAAAAAATGACAGGTAGTGTAACACACAAATAAAGACAAATGTTGCCAAAAACTTGTTAAAAACACCCATCTGATTTCTAGGTGAAATCAAAGAGTACGAATATACAGAAGGGACAAAGCAAACCCAGACGCGTTCCTTCCCCCGAAGGCGAAGCATGAACGATCACAAGATGTGAGAGTGAGCGCACCTAAGATGGCCAGGGATGCAGAAGGGAAAGGAGTAATATCGCCGCTAGTCTGGCTAATCAATATGAACCACATATTGAAAAAACTCAACTATAGTGGAGTACGGGCAGTAGCATGCGCCACGACGTTGTGCTACTAGTATCAGGTCCATTCCCTGACTTCATAAGCAACATTATGTCGGGAGCTCTGGAAAGACTAAATAACAGGGCGAAGTCCTGCGGACTAGGGGTTAAGGGGGTCTTCTACTTACGATTTTTTTTTGTTTCGATTTTTTTTTAAATTTTTTTTTAAATACTAGAGGATCTGAGGAATACGCCATATAAAGGGTTTGGTAATATTCGCATTCCTTCATGGGTAAACGAAGCCCGAAAGATAGCCACCTCCATACGTTTCTACCATTTCCCCTATCTTTAAACGCGTTTTCCCGAATCGCCTTTTTGAAACTTTCTGGTATCACTTCTACCAGTAATTTTAATCGAATCGAACCAATTTTTTCCCCAATTCTTTATCGAACAATTCTCTATGCTTCTCCAAGTACGATTTTTTAAAAAATTTTTTGTTTAATTTTTACACCCTCCAACAGGTAAAAAACATGGTTGAAAATGAAACTTTTTACAAAAAAAATTATATTAAAAACCATTTTTAATTTAAAAAAAATCGTACTCGGAGAAGCATAGAAAATGTAAAACTTAAAAAAAATAAAATTAATGTTTTTTTAATTGGGCAAGTTGAAGGGTAGTTATGATACCAGAAAAATTACCCCTAAAATTTTGATGACCCCACTTTGACCCTATATAATCCACGAATGACCTGCTCTACACCCTTAGAATTTCCCGTAGTGTTAAGTTTAAAGATGTATAAAAGTAATAAAAAAAGAATTATGTCATTATCTTGTACAGTTTTCTCACAATTAATTTTTGAAAATAGGCCAAAATTTCGGCCTCGTAAGTAGAAGACCCCCTTAACCCCAACAAAACAGAACTAATGTTATTCACAATTAGATCAAAGCTCCCAAGCTATAACATGCCCAAAACAGATGGCATAAAGGTAAGACTTTCAGAGCAGGCGAAGTCTTTAGGAATTATACTGGACCCAAAGCTCTCATAGAAACGAAACATCGAAGAGAGAGTAATGAAGGCAGGAATTGCCTTCTACTCTTGTAGAAAGATGTTTAGGATGTTTAGGCTCTATACAGCAGTAGTTAGACCAATATTAACATACAAGGCTCTAGTATGGTGGCCGGCTAGAGCCTATAACATCACCAAACTGACGAGGATACAAAGTTCGGCATGCGCAGGAGCAACTTGGGCTATGCGCTCGTGCCCAGCGGCTGCCCTGAACGTAATCTTGGACATTATGCTGTAAGGGCTCAGCCGCGCGTAGCAACATTAAAAGAACACCAATATCGCTGAACGCGGTACAGTCTAAGATCCATGACTATTTCAAAGGTCAAGCCACCAAAGGAATAGTCAAGGACGAGTCCGAACCGAAGATCGAAGCTATGTTGGCCGAACTTCGTCAAAGAAAGAAGAACTGATATCCCATAGCAAGAAGGATATGTATTTTATAGTATAAATAATCATCAGGAAATTGCCGATCAATTTGAGAAGTTTTTTCTAACCTCTTACTCAAATTCCACTGACCTATTTCGGACTTATTCTTACATCATGCATCATCGAACTTAATTTTCAGTTCTAATTAAGACTAAAGCTCTATCCTTTTTCCATCTCAGCATGGATTAATTTATACAGTGGCTCACAGCTTATTTCAACAAGACCCAATCTAAAACTTTAAGAGCCTATAAAAATGGAACCAAAGGGATTATCAAAAAAATTAAACGCACGATCCTTCGTTCATGTTCTAAAATATTATTTCCTTAATTAAAGAATTTTTAATTAATTTATTTATATCATATATATTTTTTAATGTATAACAAAAAAACTCTGAAAAATAAGGTCACTTCAACCAGATTACAACCAGATGGTTTAAAGTTGTCCAAAGTCCCGTTAGTTACCCAAGTAGCGGGCCTTCTTTTTTATGTGCATTGGTCAGTCTATTTAGAGTTGATTTAAGCATATTCGTGTTCAATTTTCTGTCGTTTAGTGCATCAAAAAGCAAAATGGGACCACGCACTACGATTGAACAACGATAACTCGTTTTAAAACAATTTAAGGATGGAAATTCGTGGAGGAAAATTGCAAAAATGGTCGGATTAAGTGATTCCACTGTCCAGAGCATAAAACATCGCTTTGTCCATGGAAATTTTCAATTCAACTGACGAGCGCTACATCGTCCGGAAAATCCGGGAAAATCAATAGTTATCAGCACAGAAAATTGCCAATGAGGTAGAGGACGAGTTGGGCAAGTCGTGCCACCCGGAAACAATTCGGCGTGTGCTCCGGGAGCACGACTTCAATGGCAGAAAAGCTCGAAAGAAGCCTTTCATCAGTATGAAAAATATCAATATCCGGAAAGATTTCGCAGAACAGCAGTTAAAAAAAGATTCTTCGTTCTGGAATACCGTTATATTTTCGGACAAGTCCAAGTTTAATATTTTTGGCTCTGACGGTGCATCCTACGTGTGGCGAAAGCCGAATACCGAGCTGGAAAACAAAAACTTAAAAGCTACTGTTAAGCACGGAGGTGGAAGTTTTATGGTTTGGGCCTGTATATCGGCAGCAGGAGTTGGAAATATGCAGACAACGATGGACAAAACTAAATATCTAGGAGTTGGAAATATGCAGACAACGATGGACAAAACTAAATATCTCGAGATTTTGAAGAAAAATTTGCTCCAAAGCGCGAAGAAAATGGGCTTACGGGACAATTTCAGCTTCTATTAGGACAATGACCCAAAACACAAATCAGGAATTGTTGAAACCTGGCTTTACAGGAATTGGCCGCACGTCATGCAGCCGCCAGCACATGAACGTCAACGAAAATTTGTGGGCAATTTTTGACAAAAACATTCGCAAACGCAAGATTTCGAAAAAAAGGACCTAACAGAGGCATTGGTCGAGGAGTGGGCAAAAATAAGCCCAGAAGTTGGTCGATTCCATGCAAAAACGACTTAAAATGGTGGTCGACAATAAAAGTGGTCATACCAAGTAATAAAAAAAGGTTTTGAAGTCTTTAAGCCCATGGAAACAATGAAGTTAGAACCTGGTTGAAATAAGCTGTAACCTTATTTTTCGGAGATTTTTTTGTTATAAATTTAAAAAAATATATAAATAAATTAATTAAAAATTCTTTAATTAAGGAAATAATATTTTAGAACATGAACGAAGGATCGTGCGTTTAAATTATAGGCTCTTAAAGTTTTAGATTGGGTCTGGTTGAAATAAGCTGTGAGCCACTGTATATTCCTTCACAATCAGGGCTTTCATAAAAACTTTCAGGCAGACGTAATCTTTTCTGATTTCAGTTAAGCATTTGACTCTCTTAACCATTCTCTCCTTATTCAGAAAAACGATCTAATAGGATTTCCTGTTGATCTGAATATTATCTGAATGGCAGGACTCAAAAGGTCCTCTTTAAGAATACCTTATCTAATGTTCTCAGGGTTACTTCTGGCGTCCCGCAAGGGAGCCATTAACGACCTGCCCAAAGTTATGACTAACCTATGTTCGCGACGACGTCAAACTTTGTGTGCAATATACAGCTGCACTATAATAGCACTATTGCAGGTAAACAGTTGTATAGCGAAAAAAAAATTATTTTGTTTTTTTCCTTTCTCAATGTAACGGTTCTTTTTGTTTTTGGGTACTTAGAGCAAAGGCGAGCCAAATTAGGTGGTAACAATAATAACACCCTTTACGTGTCTACGTGAATAAAAGTAATACGAAATAAATTTTTTAAACGGTATTCCATTGACAGTTGAGATTAAGTTTTATTCAAAACACAAAGACGTATTCTCGAGCTATGGGTCGCGGACAATATTGCAGTGTCCAAGAAAGAAGAATGATCAAAAACATGATCTCAAAAGGCAAATGCCGAATTTAGGCGAATTGTCGGCTTTTCAAATAAAATGATCCGCAACGCAATGTATAAAGAAAAGACTGAAACACGAGGAAGAAAGCCCGCAATGTCTCCAAAGGATGTCACGCGCTTGCCAAAGCAAGAAGGAGCCTTTTAAGCCAGCCACGGAGCTAAAAAAGAGCTTAAGATAGCCGAAAGCGTGGAAACAGTTCGCAAACGTTTGAGGCAAAATGAACTTAATGCTTGTAGTAATGCCTGGAAAGTCCCACTTTTGACAGCGAAGCATGTGGCACAGCGAATACAGTTTGCCAAGCTGCACCAAGATTGGCCCGTGGAGAAATGGCGCAACATTTTTTGGTCGGACGAAAGCAAGATAGTTTTGTTTGGCGGAAAAGGCTCTCGATTATATGTTTGACGTTCACCAAAAGCGGAATACAATCCTCATTTTACTTGCATGTCGGTAAAACACGGAGGGTCAAATATAATGGTGTGGGCTTTTTTTTCATACCATGAAGTAGGTCCGATGCACTGGATAAAAACCATTATGGAGCAACATGTTTACACGGACATATTGAATAAGAAAGGAAGCTAACTTCGGCATGCCGAAGTTTAAATACCCTTGCAGTAAGTAAGAAGAAGAAGAAAACTCTTCTGACTTTTTCGTTTTCTCGGGTACTGACATAAGGTAAATGTTGCGAAAGAAAAATGTTGCGAACGATCTAAATGAATTTATATATATATTCCTATGGCTGCTATATGATATAGTGGTCCGATTTGAATAAAATTAAAACTAAAATTCTGGAATAATACAAAGTGTCTATGTCTCAAATTTTATGAAAATATGTGGAAAATTGGCTTAGTTAGATTTTTTCCTCAAAATATTCTGATCGGTCCTATGACAGCTATATGATATTGATTTTGATCAAATTAAAACCAAAATTAAGAATAAATTCAAATTTTATTCAAATATTGTAAAAATTGGCTAAGAGGATAATTTTTTTCATTAAAATTTACCGATCTTTCCTATATAGCTATATGATATAGTCGTCCGATCCGGCTCGTTCCGACATATATAGCAGTGAGAGCATATAGAAGACTATCTGCAAAGTTTCATCCAGATAGCTTCAAAACTGAGGGACTAGTTTGCGTAGAAACGGACAGACGGACATGGCTAAATCGACTCGGCTGTTGATGCTGATCAAGAATATATATACTTTATAGGGTCGGAGATGTCTCCTTCACTGCGTTGCAAACTTCTGACTAAAATTATAATACCCTGCAAGGGTATAAAAATATCATGTTCCATATGCCGAAGAAGGCAAAGGCATCTTTGATTTGGGTGTTCCAACAGGACAACGATCCTAAACACACACCAGCAAGACTGCTCGGAAATGGTTCGAGGATATTTCGATCCGCCTTTTGAAATGGCCTGCTCAGTCGCCAAATTTGAATTCAATAACAAATTTTTGGGCCGATGTCAATAAAAAGATTTCTGAAGCCAAGCCTCGGAGTAACAAGGACCTTTGGTGCGTTGTAGAGGACACGTGGAACAAAATTCCTAAAGAGAGGTGCCAAAACTTAGTGGACTCCATGCCGAGACGTTTGCAGCTGTAATCGCCACTAAAGGCCACTCAACAAAATATTAAATTACTTTAAAATACGTATTCTTAAATATATATTTATTCCCGGATATTTATTTTGTTCTCTTAATTAATTGTAAGCAAACTACGATTAACGGTGCTATTTTTGTTACCACCTGAATTTGAAGGGATTCTTTGGTTATTAAAAAAAATACCGTTAAGACAAGACCGGCTACCTTTTTTCATTTATTATTTGATAATGATTGTATCTTATAAGTTTAGTACCTACGTATGCTGCTCTTTGGAAGGATTGCAATATTCGATGATTTGGGTGTCCACCTGCATCCTAAACTTGACTTTATTGATCATATTTCATGAATGTTGAATAAGGCCAGGGGTGTGCTTGGTTTCATTAAACGGTGCTCGAAAGAAATCAATGACCCCCATTTTACAAAATCCCAATATTTCTTTATTTCGTCCTATCTTAGAATATGGATCTTGCGTTTGGGGTCCACAGTAAACGTCTTAAGTCAGTTCAGAAGAACTTTTTACTTTTCGCTTTACGCGGTTTAAACTGGGATGCAAACCAGGGGTTACCCTGATTACCTTACCATCTTTAGCAAACCGTAGAACCATGCTTGGCATCACCTTCATTTTTAACCTTTTCCGCGTGCTGACTTTTTGTGTCAGTTTAATTTTCACGTACCGAGTAGAAATACTAGATCCTATATTGCCTTAGTATTGAGACACTGTAGAACGTCTTTTGAATTGCATGAACCCTTTAGAGTCTTATGTATTTGCACATAATAACTTCAAACGTAAATAGCCTTCCCAAACTAAAAACTAACCCACTTAGGCTGAAATTTTGTTTAATTTTCAGAAATTAATTGGCCACCCGAGGACTGACTGCTTGAGGCAGTTGTGGACACTTAAGGGGGTCTTCTACTTACGAAGCCGAAATTTTAGCCTATTTTCAGAAATTAATTGTGAGAATACTGTATAAGATAATAGGATATTTTTCTTATTACTTTTGTACATCATTAAACTTAACACTATGGGAAATTTTAAGTGTGCATAGCGAATCATTCGTTCTTTACATGGGGTCAAAGTGGCTTTACATGGGGTCAAAGTGGGGTCATCAATTTTTCTGGTATCATAACTACCCTTCAACTTGCGTGAAATGAGAAAAATTTATTTTATTAATTTTCAGTTTTACGTTGGCTATGCTTCTCCGAGGTAGATTTTTTAAAATTAAGGATTGTTTTTAATATTTTTAGAAACAAAGTATCGTTAGGTAATGTTCTAAAATATTATTTCGTTAATGCACGTATTTTTAATTAATAATTTTATCTTTTTTTTTTAATTTATAACGAAAAGGGTACGAAAAAACAGACCACAGATTATTTAAACCAAGTAGTAACATTGTAAGAATGGAAATTCCCGAAGGAAAATATCAGAGATGGGGTTGGTCTAAGGAATTCCACTGTCAAAAGCATAATATACCACTTTGTCCCTGAGAATGGAATGCAAAAGGGGAGATCGGCGCCTAATAAACATTTTAATCTATCAGAAGAGCGCTATATCGTCCGGAAAATTCTGACAAATCCCAAATTATTGGCCCCGAAAATTGCCTTGAATATAGGCAAGAACATCTTCCGATGCGAGGTCAGGGGCAAGCCGCGAAACAAATATTGTTTTCGACGGTGGAACAGCTGTAACAGTCTTTGGTAGCACTATTTAACAACAGCCGGTAGTCCGGATGTTTTTTGCCCTGGGCAGTCTGCAGAGTCCAAGTTTGGGACACCGCAGCGGACACAATTTACTGGCGGACCAGTTGCCA
>VNJV01002642.1:0-14317 GCA_008042635.1 Drosophila nikananu
GGGTCTTTTACAGAAAATTTTTAAGATCTAGCACACAGCAACTTGGATGAGACGGTGGGCTGGCGTGGGGTGGAGTTTGCCAGCCACCGGGTTACACTTGAACGAAAATAAGTTGGTCGGGTGCAACAGAGGAAAAGACCGAGTTACTATTCATGAGACTGGGCCGAGAGGGAAGGAAAGAAATTTAAGAGCATTCGCTCTATAGTCAGAGTCAAAGGACTCCCGACTCTAACTGCTAATTTCACGCGGCCGGCTGTGCCTGGTCCGGTCATGTTGAATTCATATCTATATCTGAAAATTTTCCTCTCAGTGTAGCACATTTAGGTTAAATTTAAATATTTATAATTCTCCACAAGAATATTTTATTTCATATATTACTATTTTATTTCCCATATATTTCGCTGTTTTATTTCCAATATATTTCGCCGTTTTATTTTTCCAATATATTTCGCTATTTTATTTCACTTATATTTCGCTATATTGTTTGTTCAGTATACTTCGCTATTTTATTTCACATATATTTCGTTATTCGTATTTTACATACATTTCGCTAATCTTATTTTACATAGTTTCCCATTTGTTCCATTTTCTCTCAGTGTCTATATTTTAGTGGTCATAACATTTCCCTGCTTTCTTCTATTCCCGCTTTCTTTCCCAACACCGTTTCATTTGGGGGTTACTTGGGGGGAAATTAGTTTTTAATTACTTAAGGGGGTAAACCCACCGAGGAATTTAAAAATTTTCGATTTTTTTTTAAATTTTATTTTCTTAAAGTTTGATATCCTAAGAATGTCTCTTCCAAGTTTAAAGTCGAAATTCGAAAAAATAACGGAGTTTGGGCTGAAAATGCATACCTCCGTTATACGAGCGCTTATCCATTGAAAAATTTTCAATCGCTTTTTTCTCGAAATCATGTTACGAAATCGGTACGCACAATATCTCGAAAACTAATGAACCGATTGACTTGGACTGTGGGTATTCTATACATAATTATCTTTTTGTTTTTTGTTTTTATTTCGATAATTAGAATTGAAGCAGGAGTGCGTACCGCGGAGGTCCTTTGATTTTCAGGACGTTACGGGACAAAGGATAACTCGGAGTATATTTATTTTTCAATAAAAAAGTTATGAAATATTAGTTGAAATGTGTGCATATGATTTTAAAAACAATTTTTTTTTTTTACAAAAATGTTTTTTTTTTTTTTGCGTTTATCGGTGGGCTTACCCCCTTAATATAGAGTCGGTCTGACCGTACTCTACCGGTGGCACCTCATCGAGGCTCGTCGAGATTTTTTAATTCGCTAAACACGCGTCCGTTCTGGCCGGACTCGCAGCCACCTCGCAGCCACGCCTGTGTGCGGGTCCGCCCTTCACAAAATTAATTCATTTACTTTGTTCGCAACATTTTTCGCTCGAATAATTTATCTTATGTCAGCACCCGAGAAAGCGAAATTTTTCTTCTTCTCCTTCTACTTACTGCAAGGGTATTTAAACTTCGGCATGCCGAAGTTAGCTTTCTTTCTTGTTTAGCATAAACGTACTTAGAACAAGTTGACGAACAAGCGCTATACAATTGGTTACTGTCATTTGAAGGCAGCACTCATCCAGAATAGGCCATCTTTGATAAACAGAGGACGAATTATGTTCCATCATGACAACGCCTCAAAAGTTGGCCTCAAAAGAGGCCTGTGAAAATTCCGAGTTTTTTGCCAATAGCGACGCAGCCATCTACGAGACGGGAATAATGGCATCTCGTTGGCAACAAGTTTACAAACAAAACGGTGTATATTTAAATTAAATTGGACAATTCAATTTAAGGTTATCATCTTTTAAAAAATCAATAAAAACCCGAACGAACTTTTTAGTTATATGATATTATATTAGTCCGATCGGATTGCTTTTTATTTATTTCTAGCGGTGCCGGCGAACGTTGTCTCGCCCAAATTTAAAGTTTTAAGCTCTGTTCCGCCTGAATATAGTATGTGCTGTGATGTCGAGTCTGTAACTTGCTGTTTTTCCGGGAAGAAGCTTAGCTGACCCGGCTAACTTTGTTCTGCCTTAAAGCCAACATTTTGAGGTTGCTCTTCATTTAAAAAACAATCAACTCAGATGGTCCTCCGACCAGTGAACATGCCACTTATAATTAATCTTGGGAAAAATAAGGATGTTCTAGGTGCAAACCACATACTCTTAAGAGGGCATATACACTAAGAATTTTTTTTCTTGAACTTTGATATCTTAAGAATAACTGTTCCAAGTTTCAAGTCAAAATTCGAAAAAAAATAGCGGAGTTAGGGCCGAAAACGCTTGTCTTCGTTACTTGCCTTCGTCAAACGCGTTTTTCTCGAAATAATGTGCAGAGTCGGTACCAGAAATATCTGAATTTTTTTTGTTTTTTTTTTTTAAATTTGATATCCTCAGAATGTCTCGTCAAGTTTCAAGTCAAAAACCGAAAAAATAAGGGAGTTAGGGCCGAAAATGCATGCCTTCGTTACACGAGCGAGTCGGTACCAGAAATATCACGAAAACCATTGACTTGAAATTTTTTGTGGTTATTCTAAACATAAATATATAATACCTTGTCATAGGATATTCTGTTTTTTTAAGATTTTTAGTTTTTTTATTGGCAAAACAAGGAATACTTTTTTTCAAAAATCGCAACTTTAAGTTCAAACGGCCGCGGTAAAACTCTATTTTTTTACCTTAATGAAAAAATTAATTACAGTTAATTTAAAAAATTTGTTAATGAAAAAATTTAAAAACAACTTAATATGTATTGTTTTACTTTAAAAAAAACCGATCCAATAACTGAAATAGATTTCCTAAAAAGAAAAAATTATAAAAAATTACCTTTTTTTGGCTCTGTAGGTGTTTATCCCCTTTTTAGGATTGACCTTCTGATTTGTTGATGTTCATGGCATAGACGGATCGGAAATTGTAGTCTTTTGATTAAAACAACAAATCGGGTGGGTTCATCGGGATCCTCAGCACCTCGCCATTGAATTTCCCTTTCATCATTAAATGGATTTATCGTTTTGATATCGAAATAATATATATCTTCTCCGTGGCAAAACATTAGCGGGTATTGCAATGCATCATACAAGGTGCGTTCCAAAGTAAACAGGACTTTTAAAAAATAGACAGAACAAATGGTTTTATCGGCAAAATCAATTAAATTTATTCAAAATAGTCTCCTTCTGCTTCAATACAGCTTTTTGCACGGTCCAAAAGTTTGTCGAACGAGTGTTTTAGCTCGTTGCCCGTTATGGCCGAAAGTATGCCGGTGCAAGCCTTTTGAATGGCCGCCACGTCTGCATAACGTTTTCCTTTCATCGGCAAATGCATTTTTCCGAAAAGGTAGAAGTCGCGCGATTGATCGTTAAAATGTGATTTTTGGTCAAAAAATCGGTTCCATTCTGAGCCATTTTTGGTTGTCAGTCAATTTGTGCGGAACAAACCATGCAAACACCTTTCGTAAGCCCAAATGTTTAGACAAAACGCTATAAATCGATGTTTTGGAGATGTTTAATTCCAATTCCACGAATTTCAAACATGATTTGCACAGATTTTTGATGAATTTACGCAGAATTACGAATTTTGATTGGCCCACGTGTTGATCTTTATTTATGTCCTTACGACCATTTTTACAACGTTGAAACCACTCGTGCACTCTGCTACGGGATAGGCAATCATCGTCATAAACTTGTTTCATCCATTGAAATTTGTCGGTAAAAGTTGTATAAATTTTAAAACAAAATTAAAATTTGTTTGAAGCTAATTTTCGCACCGATGACAAAAAAGTACTGACACTTAAAACGCAATAACTTCACTTCTAATTGATGGAATTTTATGAAATTTTTACTGGAAGTCAATGAAGGATAGCAGATTCTAGCGCACTAATCGATATGGATAACGCCACTAGAGGGCGCTAGATTCAAAAAGTCCTGTTTATTTTGGAACGCACCTTGTATAATCGATGTGGTTCGGAGCATAGGTGTACCACCTGCATTGCTTTTAGATTCTCTCTTTTCGCCTTACTTCTTTTTTTGTTAAAGCCGTCGCGTTTTATTCAGCTAAACTTCATTTTGTTAGCTGCTGCCTCTATAGGCTTATATTTTGAAACCAAGCTTTTGTATAACCAGTCTGCATATCCGAATTAACGCGAACATAAATAACATTTATATTAGTTCGAACGTTTTGTATGTGAAATAGAAAAGGGCTGTATTTAGGGTTTTTCCAGAAATTATTGAATTATATCTCGCCTTTTAAATCTTTCCTGGACCTCTACGAACATTTCAAGACTAAGATAAGATAAATCCGTTCAGCCTTTTTCGAGTTTTAGTGAGACTAACGAACAGCAATTCTTTGTTATATACTTATATAGATAGATTTTACACTAATAATGAACAATTTGTGTGCCAAGTAGAAATAGTTTTGGCGGGTAGCCCGCGCGACGCACGCGCGGCTACGGTAATATGGGCGGATAGACTAATAGCGTGGTTATATAAAAGAAAAAAAAAAAACCGAAATTCTTTAATAATTTGTCACATACTTGTGCCAAATTCCAATAGTCTACCTTTAAAATAAAACTTTATGCTAAAAATGTCGGACTTCTTGCCCATAGTGCAATGAAAAAATGTTGTAAATTTTATGGAATTACAAGATGCTATTAATCAAGAATGGGCAAAAATCAACACAAAAGTCCCGGAAAATTTTATAAACTCGATGACAGAACGAGTTCTGAAGGAACAAACGACGCTCTATTTTATCTAGTTGAAAACTTTTCCATTGTGAATTTGTTAATTTTTTTTCGTTATCCTAGATTTTACGATTTTACTCCTACTTACTTATACCGTTTGAAAACTTTTTTTTTATTTTTTATAATGTTTTGTTAAGTTTTATCACTTGGATATTGGATCTAATTTAATAAAGAATAAATAGAAATTTTGCTCTTAAAAAATATATTATATATATATATTATTTATGACATGGCCTTTTTGTATTATTCTACAATTTGCGTTTTAATTTGATCAAAATCGGACTACTAGCTGCCATAGAAATATATATATATAAATTCGCAACATTTAGTTCGTTCGCAACATATTTCGCTCTTAACAATTATATAATGTAAGTACAAGCTATTTATTTTAAAACTATTGGGGAAATTTTTCTATTTTCTAAAATCGATAGTATAAACTTAAATGTTCAATATTTCTTTAAATATCCTGGCGCTACAAGTATATAACTTTTATATTATTGCGCCAGCCACAAAATGTAATATAACCAGAGCTCGCGGTCTGCTCACTAAAAAAAACAGAAAAAAAGCAGCAGGCGCGCTCTAGCTCGGAGCAGAACACTTATTTTCCCTTTTTTGTGTTTTCTTGTTTGTGTTGTTCGGTGAGAAAAAAAACCGAAACTGTCAGACGAAGACAGCCTGACACGACAACTGACGAAAATATGAGCCAAGTGGAAGCAGCTGTTTTGTACGTTATTATGGATGCTTTGCATGTACATAAATACACGTTTTTTGGCAACTCGGTATTGTCATTTACTTCGCGAATTGAATTAAAACAAGAAAGGAAGCTAACTTCGGCATGCCGAAGTTTAAATACCCTTGCAGTAAGTAAGAAGAAGAAGAAAAATCTTCTGACTTTTTCGTTTTCTCGGGTACTGACATAAGGTAAATGTTGCGAAAGAAAAATGTTGCGAACGAGAAATGTTGCGAGCGAAAAATGTTGCGAACGAATTTAATGAATTTATATATATATTCCTATGGCTGCTATATGACATAGTGGTCCGATTTGAATAAAATTAAAACCGAAATTCTGGAATAATACAACATGTCTATATGTCAAATTTTATGTGGAAAATTGGCTTAGTTAGATTTTTTTCCTCAAAATTTTTTGATCGGTCCTATGATAGCTATATGATATAGTTGTTTGATTTTGATCAAATTAAAACCGAAATTCTGGAATAATACAACATGTCTATGTCTCAAATTTTATGAAAATATGTGAAAAATTGGCTTATTTAGATTTTTTCATCAAAATTTTCTGATCGGTCCTATGACAGCTATATGATATAGTTGTCCGATTTTGATCAAATTAAAACCGAAATTCAAGAATAATACAAAATGGCCATATCTCAAATTTTATTCAAATGTTGTAAAAATTGCCTAAGTTATAATTTTTTTCATTAAAATTTACCGATCTTTCCTATATAGCTATATGATATAGTCGGCCGATCCGGCTCGTTCCGACATATATAGCAGTGAGAGCATATAGGAGCATATCTGCAAAGTTTCATCCAGATAGCTTTAAAACTGAGGGACTAATTTGCGTAGAAACGGACAGACGGACCGACGGACAGACGGACAGACGGACATGGCTAGATCGACTCGGCTGTTGATGCTGATCAAGAATATATATACTTTATAGGGTCGGAGATGTCTCCTTCACTGCGTTGCAAACTTCTGACTAAAATTATAATACCCTGCAAGGGTATAAATATCAGCATGTTTTGCAGTCATGGTAACGGTACCCAGATTATTTGAAGCCACATACGCTGCATAAGGACGTATTTAATTCCTTGTCAAAATTAAAAAAAAAACAAATGCACTTTTTTTCCGAAAATCACAGATTCCTTCGAAATGCCTTACAATGTACACCGGCGATTCCACGCGATTTCCCCGAATAATCCCCGCCCAATTTCGAATTCCACGCCAGGTCGGACCGATGTATGGAAAATCCTTACTAGATTTGTTTGAAAATTCCCCGCCAGTCCTCGGGACTGGCGTGGACTGGCGGGGAATCACAACGGGGATTCACCGTGGAATATTCGGGGACTGGTACTACAGGGTAGTTTTGAGTTTGTTTTCGAATTGTGATGTTGGTCTGATGAACTTAATTTTGTTCGGTAGATTGTTCCAAATGGCCTAAATAGAAATTGTCTATTAGAGCTTGCAAGTTTTGGGCGTATACTTATAATATTGTTAGTTCGTTGTGAGGAAGAAAATCTAATTATGCCAAATAAATAGTCAGTTTGCTTTGTTATTAAATTTTTTTTGCAGAAATAAATAAAATAAATATATAATTTTAATGTGAAAATACAATTTTTAAAATATTACAGGATTGCCATGGTGCACTACATTCTTCGAATAGAGCCCCACTACTCGATGATACACAAAACTATTATGTCCTAGATGGCTATCAAAATGGTACACATACAAATGTGAAGTTTAAACGCAAAATAGAAACTTGTGATCCAAATGATATCCCATTTTCGGTATGTTTATAATATTATACATATTCTAGAATATTGATAAACATTTTTTTTATAGACTGATACCTTAAAAATCCTTTGGTCTTTTGGGGATTTGGATCCCACTTATGAAAGCTTAACAGGACATGGACAAAACAGAGGTGTCAAATCACTGAATTTACTTTCTCCAATGTTTACCCAAAATAGTCGAGAATTATATACAAGAAAAAGTAAAAAATCGAAGATAAGCAAATGGGATATAACTGTTAATAATGTTACTGTCGAATCCACAATGCCTACTCTATATTGGTGTAAAATAGTGCAACTTCCCGAATTATCTAATAAACAACATATTATTGGATATGAGCCACTGTTATCCCATTCCGGGTAATCAAAGAATTATTTACATTTAAATTCTCGTTGAGATAACTTGTTTATGTTTACCCACAGCCAGTTAAATTCGAATATTGTCCATCAAATGACCCTTTTCGAGTGCCAAACGAAATCTTATCCTAGATCCGATCCGTTATCGTGGAATATGTGGGTTAAAAGTTCTGGCACAGTATGCAACAGTAATCTACTAACACCACGAGATTGGGATTGTTGTTCCACGCCAATTGCAGTTTGGTCGCCGGGATCTAAGGGACAATTCTTGCCATCTCACGCCGGTATTCCGATTGGAGGAGTGTCAGGGGTAAAATATTATATGCTAGAAATTCACTATGATAATTTTAATAAAAAACAAAGTAAGTATAATTGACAAAATAATAAATAATATTTAAAAACGGTACGATTTTATAGTTGTTGATAATTCTGGATTTCGAATTCATCACACACATAAGTTGCGTACTTTCGACGCGGGCATCATAGTAAGTGGAGTTTCTATATCGGATACCCAGCTAATTCCACCTGGACAAAATATTTACCGAAATGTCGGGATTTGTGGTCCTTCCTGTTCAAGTGTGGTATGCAACTACCATAATTTACTAAAACTATTAATTATTCATACAAATTTATAAAACTCAGATGTTTCCGGAGGAAGGTATTAAAATTATTTCTGGATCATTTCACTCACATCAAGCCGGACGTAAAATGAGCCTACGACATATTCGGTCAGGCAAAGAATTAAAACGGATCATTGAAGATGATAATTATGATTACAGTTATCAGCATGTTTATCAGCTTGCTAATGAAACAGTCGTATTACCAGGAGATTATCTCGTAACGGACTGTGCTTATGAAACCAAACAAAGAAAACTACCCACATTTGGGGGATATTCAACAAAGCAAGAAATGTGTCTAACCTTTATTACTTATTATCCTAAAATCGAGCTGTCTGGATGTTACAGCATGACGCCTGTACGCGAGTTTTTTGAGATGTTCGGCGTTAACCAATTTTATTCTATGAATATGACGGATGTTGAAAACTTATTCCTTTATAATGGCAATGATTATATCAAAAATTATATTTCCACAGACGAAAAAAAAAAAAAACTTTGGAAAGACGAAGATATTTTGTATGATGAATCCTTATTAAGTAAGTATGCCGTAGAGTTAAAATAGTATAACACTGCATTACATTTGTATACCCTTGCAAGTTATTATAATTTTAGTCAGAAGTTTGCAACGCAGTGAAGGTGACATTTCCGACCCTATAAAGTATATATATTCTTGATCAGCATCAACAGCCGAGACGATCTAGCCATGTCCGTCTGTCCGTTTCTACGCAAACTAGTCCCTCAGTTTTGAAGCTATCTCGATGAAACTTTGAAAATAGTCTTCTATATGCTCTTACTGCTATATATGTCGGAACGAGCCGGATCGGACAACTATATCATATAGCTGCCATAGGAACAATCGGTCAATTTTAATGAATAAAATTATAACTTCGCCAATTTTTACGATATTTGAATAAAATTTGAGAAATGTCAATTTTATATTATTCTAGAATTTCGGTTTTAATTTGATCAAAATTGGACAACTATATCATATAGCTGTCATAGGACCGATAGGAAAATGTTGAGGAAAAAAATCTAAGTCAATTTTCCACATATTTTCATAAAATTTGAGACATGGCAATTTTTTATTATTCAAGAATTTCGTTTTTAATTTTATTCAAATTGGACGACTATATCATATAGCTGCCATATGAATTTATATTAATTCGTTTAGTTTGTTCGCAACATTTTTCGCTCGCAGCACTTCTCGTTTGCAACATTTTTCTCTCGCAACATTTATCTTATGTCAGTACCCGCGAAAATGAAAAAGGCCGACAATATTTGTTCTTCTCCTACTTACTGCAAAGGTATTTAAACTTCGACATGCCGAAGTTAGCTTCCTTTCTTTCTTTAGAATTTATTAGGATACATGGAGGACAACATAAATGAAAATAGACTAAAAATCCGTGCTGGACTGCACATTCTCGGAACGCAGGATTAGGACTAAAAATGTGCCATATAAATGCTCAAAGTCTGACAAGAAAAATTAGAGAAGAATTTAGGTCTCTCTGAAACATGGTTTGTCCCGAATATTAGTTATGTCTTAGTTGAATGTGACGGCTATAACTTGTATCGTTCTGATCCTGAAAGTCATGGTGGAGGGGTTGCAATGTATGTTAACAAAAAATTTAAGTCATAATTTGTATGTAAACACCCTGCTTGTAGTTTGGGGGAATACAAAACTCCTGATTGGGTGCGCCTATCGGCCAAATTGTCGGACAAACAATGAAACTATTTTAAAGTGTCCTAACTGATTTATCGACAAAATATGCAGATGTCATTCTAGGGGGAGACTTTAATAGTGACTTAATAAGAGAATCACGACTTACAACTAATATGGGGTCCCTAGGGTTAAATGCAGTGAACATTTCATCCCCCACGCATTTTTGCAACACTCGCAGCTCATTACTAGATGTGTTCTTTGTGACTAATACTGTTCTTTGTGACTACAATGACTGTTTTATTTGACCAAATTATCGTGCCGTCCTTTTCAAAACATGACCTCATCTCTGACGTATGAAATTGACCTTTTATATCATGACCATACCATAGTTTTAGGGACTTTAGAAATATTAATTATGATTATTAAATATAGCATTTAATTGCTGTAATTGGGATAGGCAGTATTTACTCACAGAAGTGGACGATCAAGTAAAGCACTTTCAGTACAATAAAGGTAAATAAATATAGGACATAGATGTCAATAAACTTAATAAACAATTTATAAAATGCCCAGTACCTGACAACCAATATTTAAGAACACAACCTGCCGTCTGTGATAATGTTATATACTACAGACAATAACTATAATTAAGAGTGATGCCACTGGACTTGACGACATTTATCTGAAGTTTATTAAAATTTGTTTACCAAAGATTCTGCTCTAACACATATACTTAATACGGCGCTAACAACCTCGACCTTTCCAGATTGCTGGAAAACTGCAAAAATTGTTTCGATTCCGAAATCAAATAATGACTACAGACCTATATTGATACTGCCCTACCTCTCCAAAATATTAGAAAATATAATGGAAAATCAAATAAATAAATTCCTTACTGAGAATGAAATGCTAAGTATTAATTAATCTGTATTTAGAAAAAATCTAAGCTGTAGGTAGGTAGATAGGTAGGTGTAAGTGGCTACCCTCGATTTGGTTGTAGTCCGCGCCTCCCTTCAGTAGCAGCCCGTGTCATTCAGGTAAGCCAGGATGGGATTCACTGACTGCCTTCCCACTTCCCCTAGTGACCCGAGTTGGTATGCTCCGAAGTGACGCGCTCTTATCCGGTTGAATGCCGGGCAGTGACACAGTAAATGCTCCGGTGTCTCCTGCTCGTTTGGTTCCTTGCAGCTTCTGCAGTATGGGCTACAGAGTAGGACCATCTTACTGGCATGCGTGCCTATTGGCCAATGGCCGGTGATGGCAGCCTTTACCCTTCTGATGTCCGTTTTACTCTTGGAGATCAGCTCTGCAGTCTGTCTCCTATTGTATTCAGGCCAGCACAGTTTGGATCTCCTGTGTTTTTTTTTTTTTCGCTTGACGAGTCCTACTCGTACTTCAAGCACGAGACTAAGTGAACCTGTGTTCTGCCTTCATCGACCATTCCTTGCTGGCTAGTTCTTTGAAGTGGTTGTGGATTTCGGCATGAACCGTGTTCAGAGATATTTAAATATCTGTTGTTACTTCGATTTCTTCTGATCCATTTCTGGCCAGTTCGTCCGCTTTTTTGGTTCCGGGGATGTGATTGTGCCCGGGTACCCAAGCTATCTGCACCCTGTTGTGTTCCGCGAGTCTGTTTACTGCCTCCTTACATTTGGCGACTAGTGTAGATGAAGGCCTTGCTGTTGCTAGAGATTTTATGGCTGCTTGGCTATCTGAGTATATCCTTACCTTGGTATTCTGGAGGTCTCGGCCCAATGAAAGTTCAGCTGCTTTCAAGGACCTCCGCCTGGAACACTGTTGCTGAACCTGGGAGGTGGAAGGACTCTTCTATCCCCCAGGTTTCCGCAAAGATTCCGGCCCCTACCCCGTCACTCATCTTCGAGCCGTCGGTGTAGAGTGATACCTCATCTGGCTCGGTTAAACTCCCTCACGCATTGCCGAACCGCATCTCGGTTGTCATGTAATCGGTGTTTACTATTAGCCAATCGTTTATTTCATT
The DNA here is from genome assembly GCA_008042635.1 of Drosophila nikananu. Classification (NCBI taxonomy): domain Eukaryota; kingdom Metazoa; phylum Arthropoda; class Insecta; order Diptera; family Drosophilidae; genus Drosophila; species Drosophila nikananu. The sequence continues at coordinate 11,920 of VNJV01002642.1, forward strand.
CAGGATCTTATCGGTAATATGTTTAGAATGCCATTCTGCGCTGCTTCGGGGCATGATCTAAGTGCTCCCGTTGCACCTGCGCATGCCGATCTCTGTTTCCTGGTAAGTTACTGGATGTTGTATGCCCTAGTAAGTGCTGGCCACCAAACTAGTGCTCCGTATGTGAGTATGGGTCTTACAACAGCTGTGAAGAGCCATATTATTATCTTGGGGTTGATGCCCCAGTTTTTGCCGAACATCTTCCTACAGGAGTAGAATGCTATGCTTGCTTTCTTTACTCTTTCGTTGATGTTTAGTTTCCATGATAGCTTCGTATCCAGTATCACTCCCAGATATCTATCTTCGGTTTACTGAATCTGGGGATCTTTGTTCTCTTTCAAAGAGTATAAGTTCCGTTTTGCTTGGGTTTATGCCCAACCCACAGGCTTTTGCCTATTGGTTGAGTTTTTTTAGCGCCCTTGTCATGTCTGGGAATGGTCCTAAAGCGAGTAGAACTACGTCGTCTGCGTATGCTACCACTTTGATTCCTTCGCTATTGAGTTCTCTCAATATGTCGTCCATGTTAATCAACCACATCAGTATAGACACCACCCTGAGGTGTGCCCCACTTCACGTACCTTGTGTGATGAGTGCCACTCAGTTCGGCTGTTATCTCTCTGCTCGTTAGCATTGCGCCGATCCATTTTCTGATGCCTGCTGCAACTCCAATCTTGTTGAGGGAGCTCAGGATGGAATCTGCGTTTACGTTATTGAAGGCGCCTTCTATGTCTAAGAAGGTGGCCAATGTATAGTTTTTGTAGACCAATGCCTTTTCTATGTATCCCACTACTTCGTGTAGTGCTGTTTAAGTGGATCTACCTTTCCTGAATGCATGCTGTGCTTCGGAAATGTGTTTCTCCGTTTTTTCTCTGATATGGATATCTAGTATCCGTTCCATTGATTTCATGAGGAGTGAGGTCAGGCTGATCGACCTGTAATCCTTGGCTTGGAAGTGTCCTCTTCTTTCTGGTTTTCGTATAAAGACTACTCTTGCTTCCTTCCGCGGAAGTGGTATGTGTGCTGTTTTAATGCATGCTTGGAAGTTTGCTTGCAGCCATTTGCTAATGCATGCTTTTGTTGTCTGCAACATTGCTGGTATGATTCCGTCCGGTCCCGGACTTTTGTACTTATCGAAAGAGTCCACCGCCCATTGGATTCATTCCATGGTGAAGACCTTGTCGACTCTTAGCTGGTGTTCCGCCATTTGGTTTTCCACAGGTCGAGTTTCTTTTTTCTGGTTACCTGGGAAAAATGTGTGTCCAGCAGGATCTCCTATATCTCTTCTGCTGACGTACTTCCTGTGCCGTCAGATCGGTTTATTAGCGTGGGGCTTGTATGCCCCTTGGCTAGTATTTTGTTCAACCTAGCCGTGTCTTTGATTCCTTCTAGCGATTCGCAGAACCTGCTCCAAGTGTCTTTCTTGGCTGCGTATATCGCTTTTTTGTATTCCTCGTGTAATTCCTTATACGGCTGCCAGTCTTTGGTTCCGTATTGAAGGCTTTCCTAGCCTTTTTTCTGAGCTCGCTTAGCTCCTTGTTCCACCATTTTCGATATGTCTTTTTGGAGTACGTTACTCTGCACGACTCTTTGTACGCGTTGTTGAGAATATTCGTGAAGTCTTCGATTTCCTTGTCTATTCCTTCCGGGGTGGGTCTTACCTTGACCTTCCTGTTCTTCTCTTTTGACTGTACAATCTTTTCATATTTGTTCCAGTCTGTGTTGCGGGTATTGCCGTCTCGCAGGTCGGCGTCGAAATCTCAAAGAATATGTATCTAAGGTCTGAAAAAGAGTTTTTTGACGAAATCCTCAATTTTCCTACCCTGTGGATTCTGTGCCTTATTTGGAGCGTTATATCTAGGACCTCCTCCCATTAATTAGAGGTGGGTGTTTCCCCTTTGTTACAGATAGTGACGACACGAAATATAATATGTTCAAATAGAGACTGACCCACCCCTTTCGTTTGTTTCCTTGCTTAACCACAGTGTGTGCCTAGCATTGGCGTCACACCCGAGGATGAGTGTCGTCTTGGAAAGCTCTCTGCTTCAAGCCTGGCCACTGCTAGGTCTCAGTTGCTAAGATTGGGATGTAGAAGAGCGTTAAGGTTGTTTTTAATGATTATACCCGTCCTCGGCCTACCTGTCGAGTTTGTGTATAATGTTGTATATCCGTTTTTATTCACCTCCTCCTCTCGGAGGAGGACTGCAAGATTTGCTGAGACTTGCGAGCTACGCTTCAGGTTTATCTGCACGACCTTCGGCATTATTGCGGTGTGGTGTTGGGAGTATCGTCGTCGATCGTCAAGTCATTGAGCATCTGCTTGGAGTCATCGACTTTGTCTTCTAAATTGTCGTCTGGATCG
>VNJV01002648.1:0-17750 GCA_008042635.1 Drosophila nikananu
TTTTTTTCACACAGAGCTTAGCACGTGCCCGTCCGCCCGCCGCCCTCGGTAACAGATTTTGTTTATTCACTTTCGGTAGCCTAATTAACTAAATTGGCTGGCCCGTGTTGACAATGGAAACCAAAGTGTGACCGTCCTGGGCACTTGGCTAGAGTTGTGCCTCTGCCTTCGGCCATCTTGCCTCCTTCCTCCCGTCTTCCTGGCCAGCGCCGAGTGTGAAGCTTAGCAGAGACAAAGGCCAGTTGACAGGTGAAATGGGGAGCAAACAATGGCAGTTCTTTTGACAGGGCCCACAAAGGCCCGACGGGCCGACCGACCGAGCCAATAACTTGGACTTGGACAGATGGGTTGGCATCCAGACCGAGCCAGCGGGAAGCGGGGCAATCTGCAACTGGAAGTGTAGTAATAAATTTGCGTTTGTTTTTTATGTATCCTAATTTATTTCACCTTAAAGTGAGAAATATAAGGCAGTCTGACTTTTATTTAGTCACTCTAAAGCACCCCTAGCGCATATGCGGCTGAAGTCACGATTCTCTGACATTAACAACCTCGCATAAACCTAAGCTTTTAGTGATTATAAGCGGTTTAGGGTTTTTACTTAGGAATACTCTAGTGAATATAGAAATATATTAAATTCAATCGATTTTTGTTTTCTTATTGAAGCCTTTTTTAGGCCAAACTTACTATAGAAATGTTGTTCTTAGCAGAACTCCATGAATTTTTATTTAATTCAAACGACACAAAATAATTAAACAACTAATAAATAATAAATAATACTCATACGTTTCATAAAACTTGATAATAATACTAATCGATTAAAGATTTTTTTGTTAAATAATGAATTTCTCTTTTGCTGGTATTTATGTATTACACAAATAATTTAAACATGGAATTTAAAAGGGCAAGAACATTTTTGCTAAACTTCATTTCTAATAACATTAGATGCTATAGATTTTTTATAAAATGTATTAAAATAAAATTGCGCTGCCTTTTTAACCAAACTTTAATTTAAATATAAACCACATTTATGTGTTTACCTTTGAAAGTAAAAAATGTTCTATCAATTTTTATAAGAAATGTAATTAGAATTTTGAAATTTTGATTTTCACTTTATTTTCGCTCTGACCAGTGTCCCCAAAGCTATCAGCGCATTCTTCATGCCCTGGGAACTGGGAGCTGAGCAGCGGAGGTCCAAGTGTCAACAAAGCTGGCTCTAACATAATTCGGTGCTGTGTGCAGCGTTCTGTGAAGGCATTCAAATTGCTTTCCTGACCAGCTGAAACAACAATGGCAACCTACGTGCATAAGCCACCGAAACCTGAGATTCTTTCGCCCAGTCGAACACAAAAGAGCGTCAACATAGAATTGTGCAACCAGCAGAGCAAATGACTTGCCACTTGGCCGGAGGGTGAAACTTTACAACAAAGTGTGTGTGATGAGCGGGGGGCAGCAGGTGCTGGGGCCCGGGAGAGGAGCTGGGGGAGAGCCCACACGTACGCTGGTATAAAACAAACCAAACCAGTTGAAATATATTAATGGGGCGGGCATGAAATTGTTTTAGGTGTTCGCTGCCGCCCTGTGTGTGTTGGCATTAAACTTGGCATTAAATAACAATAACTCGGCAATAAAAAGGGGCAAAAGAAACGGGGAATGTGCAGGAGCAACCCTTCACTTTCACTTTCACCTTCGCCTTCAGTCCTCCACTCACCGTTTTTGTGCCACTTCTCAGCCCCATTGCGAGTTTCTCACCTCGCAACCTGCTGGCTGCCTGGCTCACGCGTCGTATGCGCAATGAGGCTTCCGGGGGAAAGGAGCAGGCAAACGACATGAAAACAATAGCAAACACAACGATATTGCGTATACGCCGTGTAGGCCGGGTATCTGCCAGAAAAATCCCCAAGAGCGTGCGGGCCTTTGAATGGAAAGTATCTGCCTAATGTATTTAACACTCAGCGAGCACTTTTTACGACGCCTCCACCGAAAATGCTGGGCTGCCAGTGCTTTTTGTTCCGTTTCATTCGTGATTCTGTTCCTTAGGTGGAAGGCAATCAAATTTACCATGGCGAAATCTCGTAAAAGTTTTGATTGACACGCAGTCGCCTGCAAATTAACAGCTCATTGCGATGCAGCCACAAAGTGAAAGCGATGCCAAATGAAGCATGAAGGGCCAAGAGCCAAACGGCCAAACAGCCAATAGCCAAGGGCAACTGGAACGGAAATGAGTTCACTGCTCATGGCGGCGGGCTTAGCTCTTGAAAAATCACCTAATTCATTTAAATAAGCAAGGAGATGCCGGCGCCGAAAGCAAGTCCATTTGCCGAAAGGGACGTGGCCTCTTGCGCTCGGGAAGTCCGCAGTCGCCTTGGCTTTTATCTGCAAAGATGTGAAATGCCGTCGAGTCGACAAACTAATTTAAAAATCCACTTGCTAAGCGTTTCCCACCTACAGCTCTCCAGCTCCGAGTTTGCAGCTTCCAGCATCCAGCGCTCTCAGTTCCATGGAGAGGCACTCTACGGGGCCTAGGCTATTTATTTTTTCATTCCCTGCCTTTTATGATGATTTTGCACTGCGTGGCAATAGTAGAGCAAACATTTTAGCCCTCGAGTGTTTAAATATAAAGCGGAAATGAGCTTTACTCCCGGTCTTTCGGCGCTCCATCTCCCAGTTTTTTCTCTCGGTCGAAACGTGCCCAACGAACTGAGGACTCGCCAAGAACTTTTGCCAACTTGAATGAGTGTCTATGGGTCTATATGGAAATGCTAATTAATGACTGCAACTTTCTTTGCCAGACACTTTTGAATTAATTGCACACCTCCACGAGTCAGTCCGATTCGTCTGCCCTGCTATTTTTACGGCCCCCCAGCCGAGGCTCGAGCCTCGAGCCAATCTGGCTATCGAGCCATGTTTGGGATCCCAGCACCCGGCCACGCCCAGGCACATGCTGCAGTCGTAAGATAATAGATACGAGCAGAGCTGCATCGGCTGTTGAGGAAAACACATATGTATAGTTGTGTGAAGGAAAACAATTTATGGATTTCATTTCGATTGTTTTGTCTTGTTGATTGGCAGCCCGAATTGGCAACAACTCATGGCTCTGGCAGCTTGCAATCTGATCGAATCCGAGACTAAACTTTGACTTACCCGAACCCAGATCGAGGCAACTGAAAATCGAATTTGTTTCCTGGGCGTGTGTGCTCCGGAATGTGTGGCTATATAATTAATCTAATTAGCAGCTGCCCCTCGGGCTATGTTTATTTCGGCTTTGTCTGACATTACGTGCGTGTGGAAAGCCGAACTCCCACCCATTTCCAAGCCGAATGAAAGCCGTTCATGCATTCACCACATTGGCATTCATTAGTTAATTGATCAAGCGGAGCGAAATGCGACTATCTTGGGGTTTAAAACCCGCCCGCCCATTCATTTAATTTAATTTTTCAAAAACTTTTTCTAGTGCGCTGAGTTTTTGTGGCTCTGCTTCTGGCAGGGAAATTCTTTTATGACAGCATAAAATCCAAACACAAATTATTTCGACATAGAAAAACAAGAACTACGAGTTGTGGAATCTGCGAAGCGAAAATACCAGTCCGAACGACGAACGTAATGCGACATAGATGGACGCAGGCATGAAAGGAAAAGTTGTGTCGACATACATGTGTTTTTTTTATATAATATATACAGGACCAGTGGCGCACTATATGGCAGCAGGACGATCCCGGCGAGAGTGTGTGCAAACAGAGAGGCAAAGTGCCCAAAGCGTTTTCACAGTCAATTTTGTATGTAAAGGCAAAGACAAGACAACGCCTGACATGTGGGGGCGCTGGCGGAGGAGTGGGATCTGGGAATGGAAATGGGAGTGGGAATGGGGATGGGGTTGCTTAGTGTAAATTTTTATATTTCGTTGTGCATGGCACATAAAACCTTTTGTTTGCCGGGCCGTGCTGCCGCTGTGTGTGCGGGTTAGTGTACATTTAGGACAGCGGCAATGAGCATGAAAGCCATTAACTACCAGCACACGAATGTGTCCGTATTTTAAGTAGTTTTTGGTTTAAAAAGCCTTTAAGGATTCGCTCTGAAAACGATCACACTGGGGAAAGTCGCCTCACTTTCACATAATTTGTTGTTACAAAGCCATAAGTCTAAAAACATATTTAACTTGATGAATAAAAATAAATCATTGTTAGAACCCTTGCTCACATTTATCCAAATAAAAGCACGTCCTAAAAGTAATTTTGTAAAAGTGCTGTTGTAAATAAAAAATCGGACTTAACTGGAAGTGTAATTGTTATTTAGTATTATTGTAAGAGAAAGCTGTCCTATTAAGATAGATAATTTTTCCACCAGTATCTGCAGGTGTCTAGCTACATAAGTCAGTTTTTGATTTTGCCACCAAACACCAAGACTAAATAAATATATTTTTTAAATAAAAAACCATTTCTTTATTTTATTAGATACAGAATTCAGGAAATACTTATAATTTAAACTTTCCAACTTATTGGGAATACATAAAAAAACAGAGCCTACGAAAACAGCGTACTCAAAGGCTAAAGAAAACCAAATTATTTCTGTCTTATTTATTCGTCTGGCAGCCAGAAATAAATGTGTACAAACACTCTCGCTTTATTAACAATACATAATCCTATTTGGCAAGCACAAACTTAGCGTGAAGTAAACAAAGTTGGTGCCACCCCTGCGCAGGTGGTAGTGCCTGCTTCCGTTGCTGGCCGTAGTGCACAGCTCAGTACACTTTTACCTTAACGGCAGCACAATGAGCGGCAACAATGGGGAACCAGAGAACAACAAACAAATGCAAACACACAAATGAACATGAGTGCGGACCCGAAAGAAGCGCGAGGCGAAGGCAAATGTAATGACACTTAAGTGGCCCTGAATCTCAATCTCTTTGCAGTCGAGTGGTTTCGTCTTGTTGGCAACGCAGCGCACTTGGTCACCTGGCCGGTGACGTATGTGGATGCGGATGGTCCTTCGCATTCCTCTCCTTTCGGGGATAAGACATTTTTCTGGACTTTTTACGACCGTCCGGGGTCTCATTTGCGATTTGAACAAACGGAGCCGCATAAAACATTTATGGCTATGCTAATATTCGGGCATCAACATATTAGATTCATGCGTAATGACTCTTTATGTGATTTATTCGGGGGCTTGGACCTCTCACAATAATTGCACCGAATATATCATGTACACTCATAAATCTCTAACAACAAGATGGCAATTAATGAAAATTTAGCTAGGAATTAAGTGCTAAATGCTATTAAAGAAATATGCTTATAAATAGGAATAAACTAAAGCAAAATAATCAGCTTATATTTTTAAACAAAGTACTATTAAATGGTTCTACCATAGATCTAAATTTGTCTTATTTAATTAACTTCTGCATTTCTCTGGTTTGTGTATAGAAACCCACAGTATTTTTTCTGTATTTCTTTTTGTTTGCACTTGCTAATTGTACCTTCTGGTTAAATAATTCCCACCTGCTTGGCCCAGGAGCCTTCGCTGTTTGTACTTTCCGCACGAATCCCCCTGGCCACATGAGCACTAAATGAAACCTTTGCTGTTTATTTGCTGGCGGTGCCCAGAAGTGAGCCACTTTTTTGACGTATTCGGCAGGCGGCTAATTAGCTTGCCAGACCACTGAATTGCGTATGCAACGCACAGTTCGCCCCCTAATTTGTCGGAAGTCGCTCGGTTTCCGGCTTAGGAGAAAAGTGCCTGCACATGACGTGGCATCCTCCGGCATCCTGGGGCATCCTCACGAATGTGCTCCAGCTCCAGATCCAGCTCTGGCGAGTTAATTCCATTTAGCGCACACGAGCACGAATGAGATCGGTGGGTGATGAGCTCCACGTTACCATGCGCTATGCTCCCGCCAGTGCATAATGCCATAATGACAGACACAAAAGGTTGAGTCATTATGCAAATGCCGTTAACTTCACATTCAGTTCTCTTTTCCCATTTAATCGCATGGCTTCGCCTCTGGCCGGGGATGTTTTAAAATGAATCAATGCCCTCGTGCCGGGCGGCCATAAGGCAAATATGAATATATTTATTAATAGGTGTCCCCTCCGGATGGTCCTGGGTGTGGCGGCTGAAATGAATAGAAATTAGCCGGCGTCGAAGGAAAGCGAATGCTGAATGTCATTAAATACAAATTATGGTTATTAGCGGACTCTCTGGGAGTGCGGAGGGCAGGCCCTGACAATGATTTGACCTTCTTGGCCGGAACGCGCAGAAAATTTAAATGACGCGTTCGGACTGGAGTCGGACTGGAGGCACAACTATATTCCTATTCCATTTCCATGTATTTAGCTGCTCGGCCGGAATGATTTGGGATATTTCGGGGACGTGGCCCTATTAAAAGATTCCCATTAAATATGCGTGAACGCGCCAACTTGGTCGCGCCCATGGCTCATTCAATGTTTACAATGTTGACAGCCAGCCGGTTCGGTTCAGCGTGGTCTGGCCTGGGCCCGACTCAGCCTCAGACCTTAGCCACGGTCAAGGAACACGCTCAAGTTATTAAACATTGATTACGTATCGATTTTATTTCGCTTGCTTATTCCGCTCCGAATCCATGCCCTTTGTGTGGGCTGTGAAAGTTTGAAATTGAGGGAAGGCACAAATGCAAATTACCTGTGAAAATGCAATTTCTCTTCTTCGGTGTCTTGTCACAGTGGCGGCAACGCACTTTGACGTTTCATTTTCGGACGCCGGAAAGAAAGGGAGCCCGGTTTTAAAGGTACAAGGGACAGGTGGAAAATCTCCTGCCAGGCTGACAGCGTGTGAAATGAGACACTGGAAACTGAATAAATTCAAGAGGCAAAAGTGCGAAAACACATTGTGTGGGGCGAAGCAAATTAAAGGACGAATCCGTGTGGAATTGCCGAAGTCGTAACTGCATTCAGCCTGCCAGGCACAAGTTGCAAGGCCCACTCTTCAGAATCGAGTTATTTGCCAGTTTTTGTTGGGAAATTCACTTATTTATTTACTATACTTTCAACGCAACTTTGTCATCGAGCGAGCGCCGGGCCTGAGAAGTTCCAAGGTTTCTGCACAGTCACTGGCGAAACTTTCCTGTCAGGCAATTAGTAAATTCTGATAGCTTTTGTCAGCCGAGATATTGGCAGCCGAGAGAACCGATTGGATTTATTGATTGTCATCTAAGTGGCTGGGGCAGAACTTTGCGAAATACAAAATCGCAATTTTAAAGAAACGTTTTGGACTTTTTGTTGATGTTTGCCAATTGTTCTTGAAGCTAAGGCAACGTGCCATTTTAGCAGAGAATTACTATGGCAGTTAAGAATTTCTCCTGATAACTTTCTGAGCTCACACGGACGCATTGACAGGCTGCCAACGCTTTCACGGTGTTGACTTCTTGAGCGATAAATTGCGTATACGCCGCGTGATTGATATAACGAGCATGTCCAATGTGGCCCTGATCGAACTCCCTTTTCCGTTCTGTTCTGTTGTTATTTGCAGTTTATTTGGAGCACCCGACAGCACTCGCAAATAATTGACATCGGAGTGTTTGCTGTGCACACATTTGATATGTAAACCAACCACGGGTAGTGAGAACAACTGTGTAAACATCTTTATTGGACTGCACTACACGACAGTTGACGCCGCACATCGACACCCAGTGACCCCCCCGGAACGGAGCTGTCCTGGATGGAAGCCACCAGCGGGTGCCGGTGCCCACGAGACGCTCTAGGATCAACTGGAGCAGCGGCAACGGCTGAGGTATCGAAAACCACATTGGCACGAGCATCAGCGTCAGCGGCTCTGGCCACCACCGATTGCCAGGCACAACCGCAGCGTCAACATCAGCAGCCACATCAACAACATGGCCATAAAGCAACAGCGTCCAGCAAGCTGTAATTCATGGTTACAACTACCCAACAAAGAGCTGATATTGGTGAGTAAATGAGCCCTTTTTGGGTGCGTAAGGGAGGGGCATTGGAAACTATCTACTGTGTAATTAGGCGTTGGCAACAATGCATGTTAGCTTTACTTTGGTCTAATCTCATTTCTCACCTATACTTCCCCTTAAGAAGCCGTTAAACTGGACCTATTTCAAAGTCTAGCTATAGTTAAAGCCATTTTCCACTTTCCTCAGCCGTTTAAAGCTTTGAATCCCGATTCAGGGATCATTCCCTGGGCCAGAAGTCGTTTCCCTGCTCGTATCTTGATTTCCCTGACAACTTGCGCAAACAACGATCAATCAAACAATTTGCTTGCGACTCTATTTACCCAAAGGACTTCTGTGGAATGGAATAGAAGGGAATGCATGTCGTGCACAATTAGTCAAGCTGCTCGTAGAACTTGTGCTGTGTGTTAAAAATTTAGTTGGCAACATTTCCTGTTATTATTTCCGCAGTTGCTTCCGCTGTGGCACAGAGGCACGCACGTCCTGGCCAGCCGAACCCCAGCGGGACTCATCAGGGCCAGCTCCGTGAAGGGGTTCTCGGCGACACTACTGGATGTAGTGGCAGTGACAGCTGTAGGCACGTCCTAGTTTTGTGGCCATCGCTGTTGCTGCTGCTGCAACTGTCAGCTGCACATTTCGCCGCTGGCGTCCTGCGTCCGTCTGGCATTTGGGTCCCCGTGAATGTTGCAATCAACTCTGACATGCTGATGTGTGTGCCCGACATTGATTATCTTGTAGCTGTCTGTTTGCTGGTTCGCCTAGCCTAGTCTGCAGTCACCGTTGGCCAAATGAGCGGCTATAAATCCTTAGAATATATATCCGCTGGAGGCAGCAGGAGTTGGGTGTCGGGAAATCAGCATCAGTTTGAGTCGTGTTCATGTGTCTCAGGCAGAAGGTCGTAAAGTGGCGTGTGCCTAGTCGTAAAACTGGGAGGCGAGAGTGGAAGACGGGGATCTGTTAATGGCCCAACTACTTAGCATTATCAGCCAGTCGAGCCTTTAATTAAATTTTAATTACTTGAAGTAATTTTCATAATAAATCAGACATTCTAATCAGCTCGGCGAGGGCAGCAGCAGGAGAAGCCTGAAGCAGTTCAGAGCTCAGAGGACAGGTCCTTAAAGCCACTCGGGATATAAACACTTGAGCAGCTCGCAAATCTCGGCTTATGGCCAAAGCCGGCGAACACATCGAGAGGCTTTGCCTGTCATTTGCATTTGATTTTCAACTGCGTAATTGTATTAGGCGATAACAGTGGATTTTCAGAGCCTACAGCGAATTCGCCCTAGGATAGTTTCAAATGTTAAAGTTCGGGCCATCCTCCATGTTTCGGCGCCACTCGCGCGCAATTATCAGAATTAAATTAAAAGTTTTTGTGGAGCTGTCGGCGGGCGATTGCAGTTGGCAGAAATCAGCAAGCCGCAAAATTGTTTTCCCTGCGTCGGGGTTGCTTTGTGGCTGCTTATAATGGTCCTGTTTCCGGTTTGTGGCCGCTGGTGCAAATTGTTGCGAATTTCACTTTTTAATTCAACTCATTTAGGTCCCGAAACTACGGGTCCGGCTAATTGGCGGCAACACGATTTTGTGCCACAAATGTTGCGCCATTGTTCGTCCCGCCGGAGCGAGCATTTCCCCGGAAAGAGTTAATCGTGCTGATGCAGTTATTGAAATCTAATTTTTGTCCTTGCTCTCAGTGGTTTCATTCAGGCAAATTACAACGAATTTTCAACAGTCGAACAACAGTTTGGTTGGACAGTTTTCCGGGGAATTCATTCAATTAGATAGAAATTTAAATTCCGGGCGGGCCGGTTTATATCTGATGTTGGCGTTGCCTTGTGGCTTTATCAACAAGTTGAGGCGCTCCCGGGTGCCGGTTTTCCCTACTCTTCCCCGATTGCCTGCTGAACTCTTCTGCAACCAGATTTGCTGCAGTTTCCCCTGTGGGTTTATGTGCTTTCCTCGAGCTTTTAATTTCCTCTCAGGCTGCGCCACACAAATTGGATTCGGGGAAAGGTGAAACGAAATGAATTTATGCCACTTCACCTGCACTCCTCCGGTCTCTGTGGCTTCAGTTTAATATTTATTTTATTTAAATGGAATTTATGCTTAATTTGTATGCACAAGGCTGTCGGCAAACTGTCTCTATTGTTTGTCACTGAATATACATTAAAAATTCCTTGCTAAGAGCAAACTGCTGGCACTGCAGCCAGCAGGAGACGAAGATAAATAAAATTGTGCTGCCATGGCGGTGCAATGCACTAATGGAAACGTTTAATTATTCCGTATTTACTGAAGAGTGTCTATGGCGATGGCATGTGCTGATTGCCCATTAGTTTTGTCAACAGCTTTGCTGTCAATCAATTCCTCGAACTTAATGATAAGGAAAAGGGCAAGTGTTCTTGGAGCTGTGTTTATATGCAGTTCTAAAACTTCCACTTGCACACGGAAATCCAGTAGCATTTCGTATCTCCATAAGTATGTATGACTAACGGCGAATGTTATACAACTTTTTTACGCCTTTTGACAATTTAATTTCGCCTAAAGGACTCCGTTAACTTTTTAATGCTGCACTAATTAAATTTAATTTGCTTCAAAGCGCCACCCTGCGTTGCCACACACTTCGTACTTTGCGTTTTATGTCATCGTCAACTAGGCGTATGAGTAATGAAACAAAAAGCACAGCAGTGGCGGCTGATACTCTTCCCAACGAACAAAGTATTAGGATAATCATTATTTGAGATACATTCTTTTCTACATTTTAGGTTCTACTTTGCAAAAAAGTTACCCAAAATCAAGACTTATACTTACATTTATGTCGACTCTTATCACGGTAATTCCCTCAACAAGGGTATTAAGTGTGCAGCAAAGCGTATACGCCCCGTGGGTCGTGGGCGAAAAAGCTTTCACAACTCGGTTTAAATGCCAATTATTTATTACACTCGGCAATTTAATGTCGGCGAATTTCAGCGTGCAACTCAATTTGGGCATTTCTCATTATTAGCTGCCACAAAGCAAATTTCTTCATGCAAATTTTGGGCGCCAAGCAAATGCCATCAGGCAGCGCCTGGCTGTGCTCCGACTTTTGAGGAAGTCTTTCTGCCCCGGGCCCCGGGCGCAAATGCTTTTAAACTTTACAACTGGCAACAATTTTGGGCCACACCAGCCCGCCAGCAGCTCCTCTTTGGCCTTTGCATTCTGTTTGTCATGTGGGTAATTTATGCGGGCCCCGTACACGCACTTCTTGCCCCCGATTGGCCCTATTGTGGCGTACAGCGAGGGGCCATAGCTGCCAATTACCAACTACTACCGAATGCCAGGAAGTATTTTGATTAACCTTCGCTGGGAGGTGTTGCACAGCCTTGAACTTAACCCTTGTAATCAATAGTTACGAACAATCGATACGAGTGCAAATATCATTTTGATTTTGTTTGCTTGACTGCCTCCACGACTGTTGCGTTCTGTTGTGGACACATCGGACCACAAAATGCATTATTAACAGGGCCCCACGTACCGAAGCAGGTGCTCCGGCTGGCGAAACCAGAAGAAGTTGCCAAAAGTTCACACAATCGGCAGCAAAGTGCGTAGCTCCCGAGGCGGAGTGGTCTTTAAGCTAATGTATATTTTAATCGATTTGTTGCGTGCTGTGAATATTTCATGCTCAGCAATTACCCCAAAAATCGACCCAGGGGATGCGGTGGTGGTGGCTTCTTCCGCTGTTTTCGGCTGCGTGCCTGGCCCAGTCGGGCCAGCCATTAAAGTCAAAAATAATTTCAAATATTGATTAGTAGCCCGAATTGTTCGCAAACATAGAAGCCCGCTTTATGGCAGTTGATTGCTTGTTTAGCTGAATTTGTAGTTTATCGGGCATTATCGCTGTGCTCGATATGAATTCTACTCAATGGGTTGCTCAATAATTGATTCGCATGCCAATTCATTCATAGATTCACCATCCACACACACCATCCACACACACTCTGAAATTATGAACGACGGCAATTAATTACGGCAATTAAATGGCAATGTGCAACTGCAGCTGAATGCCAAGTGGGAGTAATACGTCCCATTCAGAATGTCGTGGCCTGGTGACGGCATTACGCTTCCGCAGGCATTTAATTTTCCATTATTTGGCCAGGTCAGCCGCGGTTTTGCTTAAAGGTGGCTTATTTTGTCTTACAAAACAATTAAGCAAATATGCCAGCGGCGTTATGGTATCAAATTCTCTCTTATCCTGTGCTTTTCCCTCGCTTTTTGTTTCACTGCTGCCTTTAATTACCCTATTTTTTGTTTTTCATGGCTGAAGGCAATTCCCCCTTACTCTCTTTACTCGACTTCTGGCGCTCATTAAAGCTTTAAATATCAGACGGGAATAAGCACTTTGCTTAAGTTTTCTACTTTGTTAGAGCTGCAATTAAGATGAAATATTTATGTGAAATGAGCCCGCATTTGGTTTAGTTTTCTACTTGTGCGGGAAATTAGAGTTTTCACTTAGCAGGAACTAATTATGGTCAATTTAAAATCTTATATTTAAGGTACAGCAAGTCCATTGTTTAACAGTTTGTATGCCAGTTTACTTTCTGCACACTTTCTTCCTGCTAACATGTTTTATTTGAAATATTTTTACCCCGAATTATTTTCTGTAAACATTCGGTTTTAAGTTTCCAATTATTATTGGACAATTGCTCTCCTCTCCCCCTTTTCCCAATGTTCCAGAAATAGATTTACACCGAGCCCCCGCACATTTGTACTCCTCTGCGGTGGGCCTCGTTTTCCAACCACTTCATTCACTTTAGATCTATTTATAGCCTCCTTTTTACAAATTAATTAGGCACGCAAGGGCTGGCCCCCGGCGAACAGGATGGGACGGCAATTAGGGAAACAGTCAGCTAGTCTTGCTAACGCTCCTCCCTTGGAAATTTAATTGCAGGCGGTGAACTCGGATACACACCCATCTCAAAAGTACCGCCATGAATGAGACAGAGTGCGAGGATCTCATCAAATCTGTGAAATGGACGGAACCAGCCAATCTGATCTCCCTGGCCATACTCGAGTTTATCAACGTTCTGGTCATCGGCGGCAACTGCCTCGTGATTGCCGCCGTCTTCTGTTCCAACAAGCTGCGTAGTGTGACGAACTTCTTCATCGTCAACCTGGCCGTGGCCGACCTGCTGGTGGGTCTGGCGGTGCTACCCTTCTCGGCCACCTGGGAGGTCTTTAAGGTGAGTTTACACAACTTTGTAGCCCTAAAGGGTTGACCTTTATCACCGATGTCGTAATCTCATTCAAGGTCTGGATATTCGGCGATGTCTGGTGCCGCATCTGGCTGGCCGTCGACGTCTGGATGTGCACGGCATCGATCCTGAATCTGTGTGCCATATCCCTGGATCGCTACGTGG
This sequence comes from Drosophila nikananu, assembly GCA_008042635.1. NCBI lineage: Eukaryota > Metazoa > Arthropoda > Insecta > Diptera > Drosophilidae > Drosophila > Drosophila nikananu. The sequence goes on from VNJV01002648.1 coordinate 13,333, forward strand.
CGGTCACGCGACCCGTCACCTACCCGAGCATCATGTCCACGAAGAAGGCCAAGTCCTTAATCGCCGGCATTTGGGTGCTCTCATTTGTTATTTGCTTTCCGCCGCTAGTCGGCTGGAAGGATCAAAAGGTAAGTCCGACCCGGCCGTCCCACAAGTGACCCGATGCGATAAATTAACGGGTCTAAGGACGAAGGCCGTCGAAATTGAAAGTCGGTAAACTGTTTTTAGCACGCTCGAGTCTCGTAAAGTTGCCAAAGCGTTGTCCCCAAACTGGGGGCCATTCTGTCATTGACACCATTTTTGGGGCTGAAAGTGGTTGCCCGACCGCAACGACAATGCCGACGACGACAATGGCTCTTGCCAAAGACTGCAATCCGGCTCATTTGTGCCAAAATTACCGTAAAACAAGACACGAGCTTCGTCCTTTTGTGGGACCATTTCTAATTTCTAATTTCCAACCGCTCACGTCGGCTTGCCACCGTCTCTCAACCCGGCAGGACATTCTTCTTACGCAATGGCACTGATAATGATGTGTTATACATGCCGCCAACATGCTAGGGGAATTTATGAGCACCCAGTCAGTGGGTAATCAGATCAGAGCCGGAATTCATGGTAGGACCCGGTTTATGGCCGTAGGCGACGTGGCTGCTGCTTAACCGACAGCTCGTGCCAGCTCGCCAGCTCGTGCCTCAAGGTGCCGCTGCTCACCGAAATGTAGCTCCTCGAGGACTCCATTGGATTTGATTCGATGGGATTCGATTCAATTCCCTTCCATTCAGCCTGCAACTGCAGCGGCAGAGTGCAGTTGAATGGGCCGCTTTGAATGGATGGCATTCAGCCAGCTGCCATATTGAAACTCGGTTAGCAAGTCGAGGCTGTTGCCATCGATTATTATTGCAAAGTCCCATTCCGCCGGATTCAATTCCGATTCTGGGAGACCAGGGAGGCCAGGGAAAGGATGGCCCAGCCAACATGCTCGCACATACAGCTCGCGGCAGTTATTTCCCCCGGCTGTTGGCTTTTTGTTACCGCCACCTTTTTGGCCATATTTATGCGCAACACGTCGGCGAATATCTCTGGCAATATAACCCGCTTTAAGTTGCATTTTTATTGGCTTCTTAGCCCGGTGAACAGGGTGCCAGGACGCGGCCGGAATTTTAATGGGGTCCTCCAAATACCAAGTGTCATCCGATGATGATCCCAATCCCAACGTGCTCTTTCTTCCGTTCCAGGCCGTCATTCAGCCGACCTACTCGAGGGGAAACTCTACGCTTTTCTACGCCACCACGATGTCAAGCTCGGAGGAGGGCCAACTAGGGTTAGATAGCATTAAGGAAACGCATACGTCGACAGCGTCGTCGTCGTCGTCGTCGTCGCCCCACTTGGGCAGCGGCCACGCCTACAATCCGTACGATCCCGACTTTGCGCCCATTGATGGCTCTGCGGAAATACGCATCGCGGCCATGGGCTCCACGAGCACAACGGCGGCGGGTGGCTCGAGCAGCACCGAAACGACAACGTCCACGGAGATGGACTACGATCTGCTCAGCTCGCCGCCGCAGAACAGGCCCCAGACGGTGTCCGGCAGCTGTCCCTGGAAGTGCGAGCTGACCAACGACCGTGGCTACGTGCTGTACTCCGCCCTGGGATCCTTCTACATACCGATGTTCGTGATGCTCTTCTTCTACTGGCGCATCTACCGGGCCGCCGTCCGCACCACGCGGGCCATCAACCAGGGCTTCAAGACCACCAAGGGTAAGTGAGCGTAGCTGGCCACCGAATTGAACCAACCCGAACCGAACCACGCCCCCCCGATCATTTGGACACGAATTGTTTGATCCTTGTCACCTTGTCCTTGTCACGGTTTGTCCTAACTTGTGCGTAGCTAACAGTTTGGTTTTGATTCTCATCTCTCTCTTATATTTGTTCGACTTACCAATAAGTAACGTACGTATTACGTAATCACGTAGCTAGTTCATTTTATTCAGCTTTAATATCGATTGCTAAACAGTTTCAACTCTCTCGACGTGTAGTCAATAGTGTGACGTCCCATTTTATTTTGGTTACCCCAAAGTGTACAGATTCACACCGAGAATTCATGCCAGACACCCTCACGACACCCAGCACCCATCCCAGCTCCCAGGCCTCCCAGTCCCAGTCCTCGCCTTCGTCCTCGTCCTCGTCCTCATCCTCATCCTAGTCCTCATCTTTGTCCTCGTGCCCTGAAAAACATAAATTGTCGGAGGAGTAAATAACAATTCACTCCGTGTACGTGTGTGTCCCTCGGCGAGGCTCAGCAAACATGAGGAACTGTATAAATCGACGAGAGCAAAAAGAAAAAGAAAATACAACTAAATTTACATTCATAAATAACTACTCATACGGCAACACCCACACACATAGCCCTATACACACACACACACACTTATTGTCGGCATTTTGTTATTGTGTTTTGCACATAAATAAACATGATAAATAACATTCAAATGAGTAAATATAATATATATAAATATACATATGCATATACACATAGTGAAAGCCCAGGCATTACGAAGTTAACCCCTTACAACCGATTGCCAATAGGGCTTTGCTTTTGGGCAGGCGAATAAAGACCCCCTAACGAAAATATATATTTTAAAAATCCTGTACAAAACGGAAAAATCGTTATTCCCTGTAATTTAAACCCCCGCTAACATTATTCAAATGAATGTCACTATAAATTAGCATCAGAAAGCCCCAACTTATGAATATTAACTAGCCTAGCGTGTACCCATCTATGTGAACATATACTGTGATTAACAAAACTCCAACATAAAATTGTGAATAATCCCGAAGCGCCCCGCAACCACCACCACACGATAATAAAAGCCCCATTTAAAGTGTTTTATCCCGAGTCAAGTTCATTTCCCTGTTCGCATCCCGCCCGTGACTTTGCTCATTTTAAATTATCACAGCATTATAGCAATCACATGCTCAAAGGAGGAGTCACGCATCATAATTAGCATTATTTTCCGTGATGGGCAAAAACAAAAATCGATGAGCATCTGCCGAGTGCTGAGGCAGCACATCAAACAAATCGGCTTAGATAAAAAGGCGGCCGGGATTAAGTGAGAGCGAGAGCGACTCGGCATTAGAGGCGGCCAGGACACAGCAGACATGAAAGCGCCCCAGCAGCGCCTAAGACAAAAATGCGAATATGGTTCTGTTGTAGTCACTGTCTTTGGGATATTCCATTTTCTGGGGTTTTGTCATTGAACCTGGCTTGTGGCCTGGCCTAGCCAGGATGTTCCACGTGCTTGTCCTGGCCTCTGCGCAGGCGATAATCCCCGGGCACAGATTCCGTTTGAAGTTTGGCGGACACACATTGAGTGTTTATTTTAATATGGGCCAGATTTCTTGCACATTACTCTCGCCCGGGGCCTCAGCGCACTTTCTTCCGCGTGATCAGCTCATTGGGCAGCCGGCTCCATGGCGTTTATCCTTGGAGCCCTGTGATGGCAACCGAAGCGCACGCATGAGGTGATAATCTGCAGTAACTAACCTAATCCCAATAGCTGACTCTCTGGCTCGTCGTTGGGAAAATCAATAGCCAGCAGAGGCAGTCAATGGTCCAGCTAATATATTGGCCGCACAAGTCGGGAGGTAAGCTGTGAAAATTGCATTTTAAATGTGATTGCATACTTTGGGGCGGTGAGTGCCGCCATATTGGAGCAAAGTCGATTTCAATGCTCCCAGGACGAAATGCATTTCGGCCCAGCAGCTTACCTCTCTTCCTGAATGCCCCGTTATTGTTATTGTTATTGTTTTCGTTTTCGTGTTGCCACTGTCGTGTCCTTAGTTGGCGCCATTTTGAGCACAAAGCTCAGATTTGCCAGCAGCACACACACACACACACGCGTAGAAGACAGGCGAAAAACAGCGTGTGGCAGCCTTGAAATATGCTTTGTCTCCACACAATCACACCCACACCCACACCCATAGCCAGTCGAGGTAAGACAGCTGAAGAGAGCTGTTTACCAACACAGCCGCACACAATGGACGGCTGGCTCGTTATAGTTGTCCATGTAAACAGGCGAGTTCAAAATAATAGGGTCCTTGCAAAATAAATATTAATTTGAATAAGCAAAGAAATCAAAGTGGAATTTAAATCGAATTCTCATTAAAAATGTGCTTTAAAATGTCACATCATTCTATTTCTAACTGAAAACGTTTTAATTCATATTAATTAAATTAATTCTGATGTTGTCAGAAAATATATTTTTTCTAATGAATAAATTAGTTAAAATAAATATTTGCAATATTTTCAATAACAAACTATGTTATTAAATGTAACACTCATAAATATGCCCCCGCCTGTGAATTTAAGCGCAGCCCAAATACATGCCATGTGCGTGCAAAAAGTATGAAAACGCTCCGTG
>VNJV01002654.1:0-16564 GCA_008042635.1 Drosophila nikananu
CCCCCCCCCCCCCCCCCCCACTTTGTACATTACCCTCACCCCCCCCACCCCACCACTAAATAAAGCATGAATTAAAAAAAAAAAAAAGGTTTCGGTTGCCTCGGATTGATCACATTTCCGGCATTTGGCGTTTTCGGTAATGTCCAGCTTGACTGCATGTGCCACAGCTAGGCAGTGTCCTGTGAGAATTCCCACTAACATTCTGCAGTCTTTCCTTGGAAGAGTTTTGCGTTGCGCTTTTTGCACATGATTTTTGATGTTTTGCGGGTTGTGGAATTTCTCCTCCACCTGCTGTTAATTCGTGTGTCGGCCCGTTCGCTTTGGAGCATTCTTAGGGAGACAGGAACGTTTTCTATTCTTTCATTCGGCAGTCCGACGTCTTCCTGTGCAAATTAGTCGGCCGTCTCGTTACCATCGATGCCCTGGTGACTGGGAACCCAGTAGATCCGCACTGACGTAGTCGTGCTGAGGATATCTTGCTCTGCTTGCCAGTACATTTTTGGAACTGATCGCTGACGATTGCATGGATCTTATCGCCGCTTGACTGTCAACGAACAAGTTGACCGCGTCGTGTGGGCGGTCTATTCTCTGCGCAAGCGCTGCCGCTTTCCCTATGGCGAATACTTCCGCCTGGAATATGCTGCATTGGCTTGGTAGCTTATACGACAGCCTCATTTCAGGGTCTGTGCAGTATAAGCCCGCTCAAACTCCTCCTTCCATCTTGGAGCCGTCGGTGTAAAAATTCAGGTGTTGAGCATGGTCCTGACCGGTTGTCCAGTCGTCTGGTCCCATGAATGTAGTTGTTTTTACCTCCGGGCACGTTCTGGTAATCATGTATTCAGATGTACAGCTCATGTCTCGACCAATTGAACTGTGCCCGAATCTTTGTAGAGACAACTAGGCGTTGTGCCGCCTTTCCTGCAATCAGTTGCGCTTGGATGTCTAAAGGATCAACTCCTGTTATAGTTTCCAGTGCTTTTGTGGGGGTTGACCTCAGCGCCAATGTTATGCAGAGCCTGCCGCTGAGTTCTCTCCATGAGCTTGTTATAAGTCTTCTTTTCCTTGGCCTGCCACCACACTAAGGCTCCATACATCAGAGTTGGATGGGTGAGAGGCCACATGTGCTGCTAAGCATCTCTTTGGATGCATATAGGGCTATGGTGGCCTTTTTTACCCTCTCTAGTACAGTGTGCTTCCAATGTCGGTCACACGTGGGAATATCCGTTGTGTAAGGGACGAATAAAGATGGCCCAAGTGCGCTGCCTTGTGGGACACCAGCTTCGATAGTGTAGATGTCGGAAATTGTTGTGTTGACCTCACGGCGAAGGCACTGGTGAAGAGGTAGGATTCGAGGAGTTTGTTGGTGTACCCAGGCAAGTGTGATTAAATTTTATGCATGAGACCTTTGAGCCGGACGCAGTCGAATGCTTGAGATACGTCGAGGAATATCGCGCTTCAATATTCTCTGTGCTCGAAAGCTGTGCGAATCTCTGATGTTATTATGTTTATTATGTGAGATCTTTTCCGGGCTTCGGTATCATTATAATAATTGAGTTTTTCCATTTACTTGGATAGTAGCCGAGGCTTATGATTCCATTGAAGAGTTTACTGATGACCTCAATAGCACAGTACGGAAGTTCCATTATCATTTTTGTAGTTATTAGGTCACCGCCTGGAGCCTTTTTTGGTTTTAGCTCCCTGATGACTTTTGTGATCTCGTTCGGCCGAAATGTAGTTGGCGTGGATGTAAGGCAAATGATTCGGCTCTTTGTCGCTGCGGGCCCAGCACCCTGAAGAATTCCTTATAGGGGTGAAGGTTTCAATTGGAGAGCTTAGATTTGGTTGAGCCCTCCACAAGGGATGCTTTGTACTAGTTGGCGAGAGCTTTTCAATATATTTAAGTTGTTCATTTTCAGCATCTTGCTTCAGATCCCGGCTTAGGATTCGGGTGGCTTCAGTTGCTTTGAGCATGGCGATCTGCTGGTTTGCCACGCTCGTCGCAGACGCCTCTTTTTCAGAACCAGCTGTTCAATTTGCCGGTTGGTTTTGAACTTCTTAATTTCCACATCCTTCCGTTTAGGGGTTGAGATCCTGGCTGCTGTGACGAGTACCTCTTCCAAAGCGGCGGTAGAGCAGTCGATGTCCGCTTCGATATCTAGTTGAGGAGTTGGTGAAGGTGGTCCGTAATTTCTGGGCTCTGAAGAAGGGTTATCAACAAAGGCGAGTGGTCAGAAGAGAGATCTGGTAGAGCTATTGCGCTTATTAGATTGCGTGGGATGTTTTTTGTCACCGCGAAATCAATTATATCTGGGATCTTTCTTGGGTCTGTAGGCCAATATGTGGGGCTACCAGGAGACACGTAGTCCAGTTTATTGCACACTTTTATAAGTGCATTATACAGTTGCGTTCCCTTGGGAGTCACGAGGCGTGATCCCCAGTGCGTGTGTTTGGCGTTGTAGTCTCCTGCAGCTATGAAGCGATCCGCCAGAGTCTTGTATAAGTCCATGAATTGACCTTCAGAGATCGTAAAGCGAGGTGGGCAGTAGACAGCGGCATTGCAATGCCGTTGGCATTCCACATGGATATGCGTAGGTTAGTCATTTATTATTTTGCCTGCAAGCAGATGAATCACCATGTTCTGGTTCTGAACAAGAGTTTTTTTCCCCGTGTGACGTACGGCACGATCGCGGAAAGTTGTTTTCATGCAATATTACGAGCTAGTTATACTAGCAATACAGTTTTATTAAAGATAATTAGATTTTCTTCCTTACCGCAAACTAACAATTATATAAGTATACGCACAACACTTGCCAGCTTTGATATGTAATTTATAATTTATGCCAGTAAACTTTGCAGCTGAATTATTTTTTTTATTTATTTTGTGTTTTTTTTTAGTATACTTTTCTCTTATTTATTCAATCTTCTCATTTACGAGAGTAACAATAAGTGTATCAAATCTTACACTATAACCTAACTAGAAGTCATGAAGATAGTAAAAATGGGCTGGACAAATTATGGCTAGGTTGAGATCGGTACGTTGCAGGCGGGTTCGGTTGGAACCCGAGTCAGGACCCTTGCGAGAAGGTTTCGGTATGCAGAGAGTTTTTCATTGTAGGGCGCTGTTTGCATGTCTATTTTATCTTTTACTGCGAGAATGCCGAGGCCTCTAATTCTACTAGAAATACAGTTTTAAGGCGAGGGAGGCTCTCTATACTACCACAGAGGCGGTTGTAATCGGCACATAAGACCCTAAAAGGTTCTTGTACCTCAAACTCCCTCCTACGGTGATTTATTGCTAAGGGGATAAAGGTTCTAGCTGTAATAGTAAGTAGGGACTCTCCACGGCACCGTGAATTAGCTTGTGCAGAAAGACGACACTAAGCATTGTTCTACGGTTAACTAGGGAAGGTTAATTAATATAAGTCTACTAGAGTAAGACGGTAATTTCAGGTCGACATCCCAGGGTAAGCCACGTAGGGAGAAAAGCAGAACGTTTTTTTTAATAGATTCAATGCGGTTAATATGAACTGCAAATTTAGGACTTCAATGGCAAGAACCATACTCCAAAATGGGACGAACTAACGAAGTAAAGAGAGTCTTCGTTACATAAGGAGATTCGAATTCCTTTAACCACTTTTTGATAAATCCAAGCATGCCTTTGGCCTTGTTAACCATGGACGATATATGTTTTGAAAACGAAAGCTTAGGATCTAGTCGGACACCTAGATCGTCAACACGAGTTATTATTTCCAAAGCGCATTTATTAAGAATATAAGTTGCATCCGGGGAGTGACACGTAAAAAGGTCATCAGTTTGCATTTGGAGCTGTTGAGATGTAATAAGTTAGCGCGACACCATGCTTGAAAGTTGTTAAGATCCGATTGTAAGTCTGACTGGCATGAGCTGTCCTTATACTGCAGGCATGGTTTAACATCGTCAGAGTACATAAGTTCCCTAGAGTAGTTATGAACAAGCGGAAGGTCATTAATAAACAATGTAAATAGCAGTGGGCCAATATGCATGCTTGTGGGACGCCAGATGTGACACTGACGGAGTTGGTCACACAAATAACCCTGAAGCCAAATAATCAACTGGAAACCATTACCGGGGCCAAAAGCTTTACTAAAGCCCTTGTAAATCACATCGGCTTGAAGGTTTCGTTGGAAACCCTAATAACAAATGGGGTAAGTTCTAAATTTGTAGTAGTCGATCTTCGCCTCATAAATCCATGCTGACATGGAGAAATTACTGATCTTAGAGATTCCTCTATAGTTACCACCGTCCGATTTGCTACCTTTTTTGTGGATAGGAATAATAATTGATTCCTTCCAAATAAGGGGAAATTGTGATTTTTCTAAAAATAAGGTAAAAAATTTGAGAATATGTCGATTTAAAAACCTCAGCAAAAGCACGGTAAATTTCGACCGAGCGCTGAGACAGTTAGAAAGGACAGTTTGAGAACCAGTGATTTTATAGCTATTATTAAAGCTTAGACTTCATATTTTTTAGGCGTGTCAGCTCCTTCTTGAACCAAGGTGGTTTACTGGAGACAGACGGATAGGTCAACGGAACACAGGATGAAAAGTACAAGGTCATGGCACTGTCAGAACACATGTAGAGATTTTACCAACCAAATTCAGATATTAGATTATTTATCGTATAAAAGTTAGCTTTAGGAAAACGGAGAACCTTATTGGCTAAAAAATTAAATTTATTTCTTACAACCGTGCCCGTATCGATAATCACTTCGAAAGTTGGATGGTAAGGATCTTTAGGTAGCGTAAATGGAGGAACTTCAACTAAGTCAACACCAAAACGATCAGAGACGAAACTGAGATCCAATAAGCGGTGTAAGGAATTCAGGACATGATTAACTTGAGTCAATGGTATGTCAAGCAGGCCATCAATAAGGTCAAGCTGTGCCACAGTCAGATGGACTCTTGACACACCATGAGATGACCAACGAGTTCCATGTATATTGAAGTCCCCTAGAGTTACGAGTTGGTCTCGATCTGAAAGCCTGTTGGAAAAGGCCTAAATTGCCGAAAGGTGTTTCCAATAAATAGGCTCCTCAGCCTATGGTAGAACATAAGAAAAGGTTATGTAAATTAAACTTCCTGGAAAAGATAGTTTAACACAAATAAATTCGATATCGGTGACATCGTCAAGGGCAACCAGTTCGGAAATAGGAGGAGTCAACGGCAATTAAAACTCCACCTCCTCGCTGGACACAACGGTCCACTCTGTAAATTGTGTACTTACCCGGGAAAATCTGAGAGCTAAATTTCTTTGGCTTTAACCAGGTCTCAGTAAACACAATTACCTGGGATGCGAAGGAAAAGAAACATTCGGTTACCGAATCTATTATTTTTCCCGATCTCAAAACCATTGGGTTTGGTATGGGTGTCGGGGTTTGTGGCCCCAACGATTGGTTGCTGGAATTCGCACAGTTGCTGCCGACCAGCAACAGATTTTTTGCGCTATGGCGGCTCATTTAATAGCTTCAGACTATTAAACTGAGTGTCCATTCGCTTTGCGAAGGAAAGGGATATTTATAAATATTTTTTTAATTTGTTCGGTGAATTGTTGGTGGAGATTGTAGATAAATGGAGTGACATATCTATGTAGGTGAATATCTAAAAATTAATGAAATCGGAACACAGTAAATAAAGATAAATTCGAGAAGAAGTATCACTATACACACTTTGAATGAATTAAATTACCATTCTGTACTCGGAATCGGAAGTTATTAGAAGCCGTAGTGCTGAATCAATCGGACTTGGATTTAGGCAATAATCATAGAGAGATATTAGACGAACTTAGTTTCGAAAAACCTAACTGTATGACCGACAGCAATAATATTTACTTATCTTGTGCGGTGTTCAACCCACTGGAGTTGCTGAGGATGGATGATTATCCAACTCTGTTGGATCAACTGTTCGGAGAGGGGCGTCTTTAACACTTATCATTGATAAGTTATCAATGATATGTTAAAACTCGAAGAAACTATTTGGGGTTTTGGCCGCCGTGCGTCTACATGGTCAGGGAATCTAACTATACCATAGACTGAAGTTTAACTCATTTGACATATTTATATAATTACGTATTTCATTTTATTTTTTACCATAGACTTCTCGATCAACTAGAGGAAACAAAAAAACGTTTCGATGATTTTTGGCAGACACACTGTGAATCTCTGGAGCAATGTTTGCATCTGCGGATATTCGAGCAAGATTTCCATGAAATACAGGTATTAGTGCAATACAAAATAATTACTATTTTATTTTTCTTAATAATTGATCTAACAATTTAAGAACTTATTTGAAGGACATATAAAGTCAATAGTTGAGATGACAGAGATTGGAGAGAGTGCCGAAAGTGCTTCGGAACTTTTGGAAAAGACAAACCGTCTTTATAAAGTTTTTCAAGATGACAAACAGAGGGCAAATAAAGTTTTGTTGCTTGGACAGACTCTTATTAATTCTCAAGGAATGTACCCATGGATAGTTGTTCAGCCAAAGTGCGACGAATTAAATCGTCTTTGCGAGTTAATCGAATTGCGTATTAGCAAACGGTTAGATACCTTAACCAGGAATCATGAACTAATGGAAAGAGTAGAGAGCGTAAGGCGTCATACTATGTCTACACTTGATGAAAATAAGTACATCGCGTTGTCTTTTTAGGCTAACCAGTGGTGTGCTAATGGTGTAAAGCTTTTAGCATCCCAAAATATGGAAAAGTGCTCAGCATCTGCAGACCTGGCCCAACTGCTAGATTTTATTGCTTCTGCATCCGACTTTAAATTATCAAGCCCAAGCGAATTTAAGCAAATATTTTTAGAAAGTACAACACCTGAAACTAAGGCTTTAGTATCACAGGTAAGTAACTGGATATTTTTTAAAGTAATGTAGGATAATTCTGAATACCCCCTTTAAATACCATATATAGAATCGTAGCGAGCGAAACTGAGTGCATGTTTATTAGACTTATGCATGAATGTATTCATTTCGAGCTTGACAGATCTCTACAGTAGCGTAGTGTTTTCAAAAATACTGAACTCATTCAATACTGTCAGAAAACGATAGCACAACATTTTTAGTGTTCTTAATCAGAATGAGTACATTTGTCATTTCCTAACAAAGTATAATAGAACATAAGGTGTGCTAAAGGTCTCAGCAATCCTAGGATTTCACAGGGACTCAGGATGGTATTAAAGTAATACTACAACCACAAGGAAATGGATCAAAACGGAGCTCAGCTCTAAGTGGAGGCTTTAGAAGGGGCCTCACCACTGTTACTTACCTTTTTTTTTTGCCCTGGACGTTGATGAAATACGATCAGTACAATCATGTGGCCCATCTGACATAAAACACGTGCCTTTTCGTGTTGGGTGTTAGTAGGCGCGACAAATGAAAGTACAGAAAAAGAATACGAGGAAATTGCTACTGGCGTGCTGCCAGATTGTTTGCCTGCGTGCGTTCTAATTAGTATTAGTATGGGTTAGTATTAAAGTTTTTAGTTTGGGAAGGCTATCTACCTTTGAAGTTATTATGTACCTAAAAATCGTTATAATATATATAATATAAGACTCTAAAGGGTTCATGCAATTCAAAAGACGTTCTACAGTGGCGCAACACTAATGGAATATAAGGTCTAGTATTTCTACTCGGTACGTTAAAACTAAGCTGACTCAAAAAGTCACCACTTTCCTCCTCAACGTGGATAAGGTTAAAAATAAAGGTAATGGTAATGCTTGGTTTTACGGTTAGCTAAAGAAGGTATTTTAATTAGGAGTCTACAAGAGTACGAGGGTAATTCTGGTTTACATCCCAGTTCAAACTGACTACAGCGAAAAGTAAAAAGTTCTTCTGAACTGACGAAATGCGTTTACTGTGGACCCCGTACTGAGGGCTCCAAACGCAAGTTCCATATACTAAGATAAAACGAACTAAAGAAATATATAGGGATTTTGTAACATAGGGGTCATTGAATTCATTTGACCACCGTTTAATAAAACCAAGCTCACCCCTGGCTTTATTCACTATCCTTTATTTATTATCCAGGCGGACACCCAAATCATCGCAAGCTTGGGAGCGACACGGGAGAATGTCATTAGCTTGCATTTGGAGCCGTTTAAGATTAATAAGTTTATGCGGCACTATGTTTAAAAATTATTAAGACCTGTTTGTAAATCAGATTGGCAAGAAGCGTCCTTATATTGCACACAAAGTTTGACGTCGTCCGCGTACATAAGTACTCTGGAGTTAGTCAGAACTTTGGGCAGGTCGTTGATAAATAATGTAAACAAGAGGGGACCCAAATGGCTCTGCGGGACGCCAGAAGTAACTCTAAGAACATTTGATAAGGTATTTTTAAAGATGACCTTTTGCGTCCTGCCATTCAGATAGCATGGGATCCAAATAAGAATAGAATGGTTGACAGAGTCTAATGCTTTACTGAAATCAGTATAGATTACGTCTGTTTGAAAGTTTTTATGGAAGCCCTTAATTATGAAAGAAGTGAGCTTCAAAGGATTAGTTGTCGTTGATCTTTGCTTTAAAAATCCATGCTGACATGGAGAAATAATTTAATTTAAATTTAATTTAAACACAGGTGGTGCAGGTGCAGGATGCGTAATTGGCTTACGTTTAGTGTTAACAAAATTATAAAACTGTTTTGGGTCCTGAGAGATCTGGACCCTACAACGAGTCAAATAATTCTTGTAACACTGCGCGTTCAACACGAATCTTGACCGAGCCGAAAAATAAAGGAATAGGGAAGAGTTAGAACCGGTATATTTATATTTAGTATACAGCCTACATTTTTTATTTTTAAGATGACTCAACTCTTTAGTAAACCAAGGAGGCTTATTTGAGGTTGGCGGGTAGTATAATGGAACACATTTATTAAAAAAAGGATTCATGGCACTGTAAAAAATATCCACGGCTTCAGCCATGACAGTGCACATGTATAAAACGGATAATGTATAAAACTGACTCTTGCCAGATCTGAGACAAAACAGAGATCAAGCAAGCGCTGGAGGGAGTTTCGTACATGGTTGACTTGAGACAGCGAAATGTCGAGCAAGCCAGCAATAAAATCGTGATGTGTGGTAAGGAGTGAGTTAGTGGAATTATTTCAGGACCAAATAGACCCTGGGATATTAAAATCACCATGAACTACTAAATGATCCTTATCCGAAAGTCGATTGGAAACCCTCTGGATAGCAGAAAGATGGATCCAATAAATAGGAAGTTCCGACATAGGAGGAATGTAGTAATAGGTAATGAAAATGGAGCTACCATTGACTGATAGGCGAATTCAGCCGATATATCGTAAACACAGCTGGAAAAACATCGGAGCTCAGAATCTCCGGCTTTAACCTGGTTTCTGTGAACACAATAACCTGGGATGAAAACGAGAGACTATCAGAATTTGTCCACCTTTATTTTTATTTTTTCTTAAGATGTCTGAGCAGGAGAAAGCCGCGAAACAAATATATGTTTCGTAGGTGGTATAGCTTACTGTTTATCTGCATTGCCAATACCGGCCGGTAGTCCGGTACCCTGAACAGGTAAATTGACTCGGCTTTGAGGGGTCAGTATTTGAGACCCCCCAGGAGACAGACACTCCCGCAACACATTCGGGTACCGAATCTTTTTTACCACTCGATCTCAGAACTCTTTGACTTGATTATGAGGTCGTTGGCCGCGTCTCGGCACTCTTCCACCGCTCCTCGGCTTCCTTCATGGACAAGCTCGACCGCTCTCCGCTCGCCTTTAATCTTCGGCAGCTTCGCTGCACTCATCCGCCGCTTCTCGGCCTTCTGGAGCTTTCGCGATCACCGCCGTCTAATGCTTCCGCGCTCTGAGCTCGGGTTTAATCCGAACTCCGCAGTCGGTCGCCGTCGATCTCCCACTCTCTTCTACCCGGATACGGATATCCTTCCGCCCATCTGCCAGCAGTTCCGGCGATTTTTTTTCGCTAAAGATAAGTACGATTTTTCCTCCATCTCCTCACTGACGGTTTTCAGCAGCGGCCCGAACATTCAATTTTGTTCGCACTGCTGTAAGAAATTAATAGTGCTCCTAGTCCACCAAAATTAATATTGCTCCTATTCTGCCGAAATGTATAGTGCTCATAATCCGCCGAAATTTCTCCGCTTTGTGTGTAGCCATATTCCTCGCCGTTTTCCGTTCTCCGTTGTACAACAACTTGCCATTCTTCTGTGTGCCGTTTTTTCGCCACATAATTTTTCTGTCCTTTCATTTCAAATACAGTCCACTTTGCCAATCTCCACTGTGCCAATCCGTGCCCTACACATTTAAGAAAATTTCCGTCTCTAATTTCTAAACGTGTTTTTTGCTTACCCCACGCATCAGGTTCTGCATAAACTCCTTGGTAAGTTTTTTTTCATTTGTTCCATGTTTTCGGAAAGACTACCATTCTTCTTCAAATTGTGTTTAGCAATAGCCCATTTGGAATTTGGTGGATTCTCCTCTTTTGACACAAAATTGATGTTTTTTCAATTTAGTAAGGCCAAAGTTGAATGAGCATAGTCAGGTGTTGCGAGATCTGGCCAAAATATTGTTTTTCATAAAATGGAATTAAACGTTTTTTTAAGCACTCCCTCATGTAAATATCGGAATTTATTGTGCCTTTTGTGAAAAATAGGGTGCTTAAGCCACAGGAGCAAATGTCCTGCCAATTAGCACTCTCCTAATTTTTCCACTATTAATTTACTATTAGCAAGGAATTTATGTGCTCAGGAGTCAAAGCCGTGCGTTTCTCATTTAATATAAAATTAAGGGCTGAGAAGGATCTTTCCACTGTCACCTGAGTTGCCGGTGTGGCTAACAACACTTGCGCCAGTTCACTTATTTGGGGTGACTTAAATGTCAACTTTTGAAAAAATTCTTGAATGTCACTGTTAAGTGGTAATCGGCCATGAATGAGTATAAAATTATCAATATCCATATATATTTTGGATAATTTGTCCGGTACCCCCTTCATTTACTTCAGGAACCTGAATGTCATCTAAGAATGAATCGAAGAGAGATTTTCAGGGCATTAAATATGGGGCTTACTATTTCTCGAAACCCTTCGCTGTCTAATAGTTTAAATGGTCTACCGTCACTAGTAACAATTTTTACTATTGAGGATGAAACATCCTCTTCATTAGCTTCGTACGCTATTTTTCTCTTTTTCGCGTTTTTTGGCAACTCGGTATTGTCACATTCTTCGAGCATTGAATTAAAAATATCAGCATGTTTTGCAGTCATGTGCCGTCTTAAATTTGTAATGTGGTGCCCTGATAATTTGGAGCCACATACGTTGCATAATTTAATTCCTTGTTAAAATTAAAAAATAAGTGCACTTTCTTTTCACGACTCATTTTAACAACACGCTTGAAAAAAAACTTTTAAATAAAACACACGCTCTTCAAAAGACACTTTCAAATCGGAAAAGTGTCCCAAGTGAACAAATGTACGAAGTGAGCGACACTGCTATGCTCACTAGTTGAGCATAGAGCGAGCCGAGAAAATACGAAGTTGAAGTGTCATTTCGATTTTGTTTTCAATCGTGTCCCCGTGCGACAGCTCATTTGCTGACAGTTTGAAAAAAATGAGCATATTTTGCAAGCTCTGGTTTTGAATAAAATTGAGGGCAGGATAAAGTTCTCGAGTCCAATTTTACATAAGTTTCATCGTCCATAATAACGCATTCCAGTTTATCAGAGAGCAATCCATTATACTTGTATTGTCGCAAATTTTTATACCATTTACCGTAGGTACAAAGGTATATTAATTTCGTGCAAATGTATGTAACAGGCAGAAGGAAGCATTTCCGACCCTATAAAGTATATATATTCTTGATCAGCATCAACAGCCAAGTCGATCTAGCCATGTCTGTCTGTCCGTCTGACCGTCTGTCCGTCTGTGTAAACGCCTAGATCTCAGCAACTATAAGAGCTAGAGTCACCAAATTCGGTATGTAGGTCGGAATGTTTTGCAAGCAGATCAAGTTTGTTTCAGATTTAAAAATTTCCCTCCCACTCCCCCGCAAATCAATAAAATCAATAAATCAATAAACGCCTAGATCTCAGCAACTATAAGAGCTAAAATCACCAAATTCGGTATGTAGGTCGGAATGTTTTGCACGCAGATCAAGTTTGTTTCAGATTTAAAAATTTCCCTCCCACTCCCCCGCAAAAATTACCATATATCTTTCTTTTTGTGCATAGGCATGCATATTTAGAACATGTATCAATACCGAAAATCTGTTAAAGATCGGGTGAAAAACACAAAAGTTATTTACTTATCAGTGTGTTATCTATTTGGCAGCTAGCAACAGGTGCATCCCAAAAAACAACAACAAAACTGATGAGCGCGAGAAACGAACTCCCGTGCGCAAAAAAGAGAGGAGGGGTTATCTCTGTCTCTGTCTTGCACACGCAAGAGATGAGATGGTGGTGGTTTTGCAAAGAGCGAGTTTGTTTACATTTCTCTAATAGGCAAAAGACGCAATAGGAAAAAGCGGCGATATATTTTGGTACATGGTATATAACAGTCGTTCACGAACGACTGTAGCTTTCTTACTTGTTTTATGCTAATTTTTGTTTTTTGTATGGCTTTAAATTATGCCGTTTCTTCACTTTTTTTTCCCAAATCTAGTACTTACATCGGACCTGTTTTTGGTGACCATGGCTAATATATTTTTATCAGTATCTTCATCCCTGGGACCGGTTTTTATTCCTGTTTTTGGTCTATCTTTCAAAGAATATGTTTCTCCAAACTTAATTATTATGTTTTAACACTATTGACACTAAGTTTGTAGCGTTTAGCTAATACTATTTAAGACACTCTGTTTTTTGTGCTGTAATTGTGCACAATTTTTTGGCGGAGGTGTTCTTCGATTCGAGGCATTGTTGAAAGTGAACAGCGAATAGTCAAAAGAGAATATGATAATTACGCACTGCACACTCCTTATCTACATATTCGCATGCATGCCCATACAGTTTGTACATATATTTTCTGCCTCCGATCCCAGAAACTAAGTTTCGCTACAAAACTGAATAAAAATTAAAGCAAGTTTAAACAGCAATCATTAAAATTCAAACGTCATTGCAGATCCACACGGGCGGAACCGCGACTGTTGTTTGTTGCTGTTTCCAAAGCATGCACTGCTTTGCCGACGGCATAGCTTTCGGCCGAACCAAAGCCCAGGTTTTTAATTTCATCTTTCCGGCTTCGTAATAATTACGATCGAAAATTACGAAAAAAATAAATACAAACAAACTCCAATTCCGAGACACTTTATATAATATATATGTACATTATGGCGGGTCGATTTGCATGGAGGCAAAATCGCATGTGCGTCACGGAAATTCGTGTTCTGGGGATCAAAATAAGCAACTTTGCCCAAAGAGTCATACCTCAAAAATGCATTCTGATGTTCCCTTTTTTGATGCAAAGAAAAATCTCTTTTGATCCGTAGGGAAATTCCGTTTTAACCCATTTAGAGAGCCCCAATCGAGTCCAAATGTATGACCGACCCCCACTAATTTTCGATGGCCGATCCTAGTGGCATACCCCTAGACTCCCCCCTAGACCATTCCCTACAAAAATGTTCCAAAATCACAATTTTTCGCACTTTGTACGAAAAAAAAACTATGAAATGCCAAATTTAGCGAAGAAAAATTTATTTTGCAAACTTAGTGGTAAAAATCACGTTTTGTGTTAAAAAATAAATTATGACGACGTTGCGTTGTGAACCAATATGAAAATAAAGTGCAACGGTACGTACATCAAACATACCGTCGTTGTGTGCTATAACCTTTTTTTTTTTTTTGTTATTGTACTTTGCTGTTATTTATTGAATCTTCTCATTTTCGAGACTAACAATAAGTGTATCAAATCTTATACTATAACCTAACTAGGAGTCATGTAGACTGAAACTGTGGCCCTGACAAATTATGGCTGGGTTGGAAGGTCTGTACGTTGCAGGCGGGTTCGGCTGGAGACCCGAGTCAAGACCCTTGCTAGAGGATTTGGGTGGGCAGAGAGTTTTTCATTGTAGGACGCTTTTTGCTTGTCTATTTCATCTTTTACTGCGAGAATGCCGAGGTCCCTGTGGATGTTTTGGTTACGAATATACCATGGTGCCCCAGTGATAGTTCGCAGGATCTTTGATTGGGCGCGCTGTATGATGTCTATGTTTGTTCTGCTCGCGTTCCCCCAAAGCTGGGAGCCATACGTCCAGATTGGCTTAAGAGTGGAGTTGTAGAGCAGGACAGTTGTAGATAGTCCAGACACAAGGGCGATCGGGAGTTTATAATCCAGTGGAGGCTGCTGGCTTTCAGTTTTAGGTGCAGTTTCTTGCATTCGATATGTCTACGCCATGTTAGACGGCGGTCGAGGTGGATGCCGAGATACGTTACTTCATTAACTTGGGGGATCTGCGTGCTATTCAGGCAGAGCGGAGGGCAAGTTTGTCTGTTAAGAGTAAACGTTATGTGTTAACACAGGGGATGCTTTTTACTAGTTGGCGAGAGTTTTTCAATCTATTTAAGTTGTTCATTTTCAGCATCTTGCTTCAGAGCTCGGCTTAGGTTGCGGGTGGCTTCAGTAAGACGTTGCTTTGAGCATGGCGATCTGCTGGTTTTCCACGCTCGTCGCAGACGCCTCTTTTCCAAAACCAGCTGTTCAATTTGCCGGTTGGGTTTGAGCTTCTTACTTTCCACATCCTTCCGTTTAGGGGTTGAGATCCTGGGAACTCACATACTTTCTGTATATCGTCCAGTTAGTGTTGTGCGACGTCAGCCTGTAGGGGTGGTCCGTAATTTCTGGGCTTTGAAGAAGGGTTATCAACAAAGGCGAGTGGTCAGAAGAGAGATCTGGTAGAGCTTTTGCTCTTACTAGATTGCGTGGGACATTTTTTGTCACCGCGAAATCAATTAGATCTGGGATCTTTCTTGGGTCTGCAGGCCAATATGTGGGGCTACCAAGAGAAACGTAGTCCAGTTTATTGCTCACTTTTATGAGTGCATTATACAGTTGCATTCCCTTGGGAGTCACGAGCCGTGAACCCCAGTGCGTGTGTTTGGCATTGTAGTCTCCTGCAGCTATGAAGCGATCCCCCAGAGTGTTGTAGAAGTCCATGAATTGACCTTCAGAGATCGTAAAGCGAGGTGGGTAGTAGACAGCGGCAATGCAAAGGTTGCCGTTTCCTGACTGAACTTTTATGGACGTGGCTTGCAAGTAATTTGTTGCAAACCTTTGATGAAAGTGGTGTTTGATGCGTTCTCTGATTAAGATGCCGGTTCCGCCGTGGTCCTTGCCATCCGGATGATCTGTGCGGTAGAAGGTATACCCACTTATATGGAAGTTATATCTACCTGTGAGGTGCGTTTCAACCAGCAGCATGGCGTCCATGTGATTTACGTTTAGGAATTGAGTTATTTCAAGTTTAAGCCGTGAAATGCCGTTGGCATTCCACATGGATATGCGTATGTTAGTCATTTATTTTTTCGACTGTTGTGCTACAAGCAACTGAATGACCATGTTCTGGTTCTGAACAAGGGTTTGCATGGTTGTTTTCATAAATGACATAAGTTCCATCATACTTTGTTGCATGGTAAGCATCATAGATTCCAAGTTGCTTTGCGGCTGCCCTGGGACCTGCTGAGCTGCATTTTCTGAGAGAGGCTGGGGTGGATTTTCCATTCCTGATCTTAGTGCTTCGGAGTAGGAGATTCCCTTGGTTGTATTCAGCTGCCCAAATGATGATCTGGCTGCCTTGGCGAAAAATACGTGGCGTACTTTTTGAGTTGTAGTACAAATTTTGTGTATGTTGTTGGTGCGTAGCTGACGCTTGTCGCATGCGACTCTTCAGCTCCTTGTAGTGTCCGAAGTGTGCAGTATGTCTTGGTGTGTCCATACTTCTGGCAGTTTGTGCATTGTAGAGGCCCTTGCGTTTGTGTGGTTCTTACACGGTGATCCTTCTATGCAGTAAGAGCTGCAGCTTGTAGATCGGGTGAACTTCGTTTTTCTTTAAGGCTTTGCTGTCTGGTTCGAGCTCGACCTTGAAGAGTGGTTGCGGCTTTTTGTTTCTGTTAATGATGTTGCTAACATTTTTCGCACAGAAGCCCTTGGCCTTAAGGGCTTCTTGAATCTCAGAGGGGTCGACGTCAGGTTCTATACCTTTTAGAACAACTTGCAGTCCCTTGCTACTTTTCAGTTGGTAGGTGTAGAAGTTCTTTTTTGCTTCCTCCAGGTAATTAGTCACAGCTCGGAAGTGTTGTTCGGACTTCGTTTGAAATTTGGTTTCGTGGATGTTAATAAGCGGAACAACTTGGAAATTATCGTTCCCGACCACCGCAACAATTTTGTTAACCAGGGCGTTGGCGCTTTTTTCCCTTATATAGATAGGTGGGGGCTTTGGTTTCTTTTGGGTCTCCTGCCCCTGCTCAGCTTGGTTGTGCTCTTCCTCTGCTAAGATGGAGAATCGGTTTTCGTTGCAACTCCTAATTTGTTCGTTGCCATCGGTAGTACGGTTGATCTTA
>VNJV01002662.1:0-38268 GCA_008042635.1 Drosophila nikananu
GCGCAAAAAAGAGAGGAGGGGTTATCTCTGTCTCTGTCTTGCACACGCAAGTGCATGAGATGGTGGTGGTTTTGCAAAGAGCGAGTTTGTTTACATTTTGATATATATTTTGGTACATGGTATATAACAGTCGTTCACGAACGACTGTAGCTTTCTCACTTGTTTTATAAATAAGTATATGAAAAGCATTAGTGAAGATATTGTTTAATGATGAAATATAAATAAAACCTTACTTAAAACAGCTTTCGATGAGCACATTTAGGGAAGGCATTATTATAAATATTTTGCTAATGGAGAAAGTATAGGTAAAGCATTATTAAAATATTTTTTATTTGGGAAACATAATTAAAATGATTTCTTTGTTAGAAAATATAACTAAATCCTTACTTATACTGTTTTTAAAATTAAAATATAATGCAAAATATTTTTAAATTCGTAAACATGGGTAAAGCTCTTATAAAATTATTTTTGTAAAAGAGGAAATATGATTTCGACTTCAATTTAAATAGTTTTCTTTAAAGAAACAATTAATATTTTGATTTCTAAAGGCCACAAGAGAAATACCCTTTTCTGTGGATACAACCTACAGATTTCAATCTGTTTATCGTTTAAACAAATAAAATCGATTAAAGCAGATGTCCGTATATATATGTAAATATATAAAGAAAAGCTGCCCTTTCCCCTTTTGCATGCTGTCAGGAATCAGATTTAATTTATTTATTTATATATACGTATGTATATATTCTTTTTTATATACAAACATGTGTGTGTATAGAGCGTTGTGCAATTGGATTTTCCATGCGAATTTCCACTTCGATTCGGTTTTCGATTTAGTCCCATCAAATGGCAAATGACAACAATCTGTTTCTGCGGTTAATGTCCCCCGCTGTTAACCCCCATTTCTGGTGTCTCCCCCTGGGGGGTCATTAATCATGTGGCCGCGTCGCCTAAAAGTGTGCAGTGGCAATTAAAAAATCAGGGAAAAAAATACAAACATAAATTTGCAACAAGCCGCCAGACGTAGAGGGGTGGGTAGTGGCTAGCAGAGAGATTGCAACAATTCTTCTCTCCTGTGCAGAGTCCTCTGAAGCCTTGAAGTTTAATGAGCGCCACGAATAATAATTATATGATGGCCTTGCGGCTAGTGTGACGAAAGCGACAAAAGGACTCGAAAAGGACAACGAACTGTGGAACCAATGGATGCCAAGCGTGAGACGGAGTCTCGGCCAGTCTCAGTTGCATTAGAAGTCCCAGGATCAGGCCCAGCATCGGGTTCAGCAGCCACCTCAGGCCTAAGCAGCAGCACCACCACCAGCAGCAGCATGGAGGTCACAGTCAGCACCACCACCACCACCACCATCATTGAGTCCTCCTGCAGCTCGAGCAGCACTCTGGTGGAGAATGGTGTGGCGGCTCCCACTAGCAGTCCAGCCGGTGGCTCCTCCTCTGGCAGCGCCTCTCCATCCCCGGCCTATATGCAACATCATCACCTGCAACAGCAGCACCATGGATCTCCGCTTCACCACCTGCAGCAGCAGCTGCAGCATCATCATACCGCTCCGCCCTCGCCCCTGGCCGCCGTGCGTAGTGCCCACAGCGGTGGAGTTGGAGGAGGAGGATCTCCGGCCGCCGCCGCCTGCCTGGCCATCTGCTGCAACTCCCCCGGCGGCAGCTCACACTTGAGCCACTTGGGCCATGTGGGCCTGGGTCTGGGCCATCACCAGCTGCCGCATCCCTCGCTGTATCCGCTCATGGCCGCCGCCCAGCTGGGCTATGCCGGCTCCAGTGGTCCCAGTTCGTTGGTTAACTCACCTGCTCTGGGCAGAAGGAAGCGGTACACCAGCACTTCGTCCAATTGCTCCAGTCAGTTCAACAATAACTATGCGGGATTGGATGTGGAATCGCTGGATGATATGTTGAGAAAGGTAAGAAGAGGGGAAAAATTATGATTGTGGGGTACTATAGATGTTTTTAGGAGTTTTTTTTACTAGGGGTATTAAAAGCCTTTTAAAATGTGTCTAAAAGTATGCTTTAAAATTGTATATTAAATTTACCCAGAATTTGGTGCCACAAAAATTGCATGGCCTTTTTTTATACTTTTTAGGGAAGGGGAAGAATTTTAGTATTTTTTGTATATAATATTTAGTTTTATAAAACCCTTTTAAAAGAGCAAAAATATCATAAATTAATTTTAGACGCCTCTTTTAAAGGTTTTAAAAATTAAATTAAAAATGCAAGCATTTTTTTTTTCCAAAAATCACTAAGGGAAAAACAGTTTTTAAAGTAATGCCTCATATTATTTATTATTTTTTTTTTAATTTACAGTAAATTTGGTAACTGATCAAATTTATTGCATACTTTTAGACACTTTTTTAAAAGGCTTTTAAAACTATATTACAAAAAAAGTACATGGAATTGGGTGCCACAAAAATATCATAGCATATTTTTAGACTTTTAAAGGGTTTATTGAAATCCTTTTCCCTTTTTATATGTATATTAAAATGTCAATTAAATAGATGTAACTTTTAAACCTAAAAAAATTAAACCTCAATACTTGGAAATTAAATTCCAACTAGTGTAATTTTCTAGAAAATATTAGTTGCTATTTAATTAACAGTTTACGTTAATATAAACTATTTTAAACTTTAATTAGATATTCTTCCTAAAACTGAATACCTTAGACATAAAGCAAATAGGCTTGGACTCCGTTTGCAAACGAGGAAATCAACGCTTGGCTTGTTTCGTGGATTTGAGTCCAAGTTTTCCTTAACCCCCTAGAACCCCCTAGAACCCCCTTAGCACCCCCTAAAACCCCCTCCCACGCTAAACTTTGTGGTTTTCTTGAAGTTTCATTGTTCCGGCCAGTTTTTCAAGGGTTTCCCCGCCGCTTTTGCGTCTTTTTCCTTTTTCCCTGTCTGTCAGTCT
The DNA here is from genome assembly GCA_008042635.1 of Drosophila nikananu. NCBI lineage: Eukaryota > Metazoa > Arthropoda > Insecta > Diptera > Drosophilidae > Drosophila > Drosophila nikananu. Next base: position 2,926 of record VNJV01002662.1, read on the forward strand.
CGCTACTTTCTGCCCGTCTGTCTTTCTTCCTTCCTACTTTTGTGTGTGTGTATGTTTGCCCTTGTCTGTTTTGGCTGTGTCCGTTCCACTGTCCGTCCGCTGTCCGTCGGTGTGGTCCGCCTGTCGCAAAGCCATAAATCTTGAGCCTAGCGCACAGTGTGTGGTCCTCTCCTCCTCATAAGGAACCTCCGCTTTTCAATCCCCTTTTTTCCTCCGCCGAAATGTATGCAAAGCTTTTTGCTTGTTTAACATTTTTAAGCCGAGTGGTGGGGTATATAAAAATGTATATATACATATATATATGTAGTTTTGTAGGGGGGCTTAACCCCCCTATAAATAATATGCGACAAGTTTTGCCCCGGCCGCATGCGAACAATTTAAATTGTAATGTGCTCGCTGCCCCGAAAACCGAGAAATGGCAATAGAAAATGCCAATGCAAACGTGTGTGTGTATTATTTTATTTTATGTGTGTAGAGGCGATAATGAACTCGACACGTGCCAAAACCGGTCAAAGGTGGGGAGGGGGTTTGAAAAGCGAAAAAATGCAGCGCTCTATGCGGTTGCGGTTACCCTCGCTCTCTCACTCTCTCTCTCACCTGCGATTGTCGCATTGCCGTTTGCATGGAAAATCCCACCGAGAGAGGGGGGGAAAACTCCACTGCATTGCATTTGTGGCCGACATAATGGGGTGAACATTTTCCCCCAAAAAGAGGGGAGAGGCAGGACGCTCACCCGATTACTGGTTGTGGCACAATTCGAAGCGAAGGCGAAGCGCGTGCATAATGGCAATTTGAGTAATGGTGCCAAATATGCGGACATTTCATTGTTTACCTGAACAGCCACAGAAACTGCGACCTTTGAACCCTTACTTCTTTTTGGAAAAAAAGTAGAACATCAAGTTTGCAGAGGTAAATAGTGGGGGATTTTAGAGATACAGAAGGATGGGGCCATCATGTTATTATAACAACAAAAAATTTGATATTGATCACAAATCTAGAAAGATATGTATAAGATATAAGAAACAGGGTTTGAATCCTAAGAGAAAGACCTACAAAAAGCATCATTTGTACATACAAAAAGCAAACAAACAAATCACGAAAGGATCTAAAAGAATTGAAAGAGTATTTAGATCATCATAAACATATAAAGAAAGATATTTCTTAGAAATCTAGAGAATTATATAAGATATAAATAAGTAATAGAAGTAGACTACAGAGAAAACCTCGAAAAGCATAATTGCAGCTTTAAAAAGCAGGCAAGCAACAATGAATCTTTAACAGAATCAAAGCAATTTCAATTTGCCATAAACAAAACGAGGCTCTAACAAGACCAAGAAAAAAAGAAGAGGAAAGAAAACCCAAACCCGAAAGGAGACGAGTGCTAAAGAGCCCCCTGTCCATTGAATGGTGGGCAAAGCCATCAAACAAAGTCAAAGTAAACTTTCAATAGGCAAACAAAATAAAAAAAAAACGGAAAAACGAAACTTAAATCGAATTGGACGCTCAGTCAAAACAACAAACACAGTCGTCGTAAGAGGGGGCAGGACATATATACAGTGAACAAGAGAAGGCAGGCCAAGAACTTCTTCTTTGGTTGGTGGTCGCTTTGCACGAGAACAAACTTCTTCAGTTCAAAAACTTTCAAGTGAAACAGACGAAAGATTGCCAAAGATTTTTCGAGGGTACAGTTATGGCTGAGGAAACAGGACAATCGGCAGGACAATGCACTTTCAAGTGTGCTGAGAGCAGAACAGTTAAAAGAAATCCTGGCCTCGATATTGACAATTACTCAAGCGATTGATTTGGCTTCTAAGGAGAGTTATGAGTTATGAGCAAAGTTCTACTCAAAAGTTGAAGCGAGTGGAGTTGAATGTACAAGTTCAAAGTAGAAGAAATATTTTAATTAGGGGGGGTAAAGGTAGAAATCCCTTTTTAAAGTGACCAGAGGACACTAGAAAAGTGTTATATGTGATAAGGTTGCACTATAAATGTATTGAAAAGATAACAGAGAGCACTATAAATGTTTTTAAAGAAACCAGAAAGCATTCGAAACCTTTTTTAAGTGTCTAAAGTTCATTATAAATGTTTTAAAAGTGACCAGAGTATACTTAAAGCGTTTTAGGAGTGACCAGAGTAAAGCGTAAAATGTATTTAAACATGACCAAAGCTCCCACTATAAATTTTGATTCAGATTATAACAATTTTATGATAATGGTACAGGAATAAGTTCATTAAGAGTGACCAGCAGGCATTAAAATTGTGTTCAGAGTGACCAACTCTCATTTACATGAGTAACAAGTGTGACCAATGCCTTTACAATTACTTAGAAGTGTAATCTGTAATTCTTCTTATACAAATTGTCCACTCCCTAGCTGAGATAAGATAATTCCTTTAACAAATTACTAGATAAAGAAAGTACATAGCTCACCCACATACCGAAAGCCACCTACCACCGCCGTGTAAGTTTTAATATGTCCTGCTCATGGCGAGATGAGCAGGAAAAGGAAAAAAGGGGACCGGGGACTGGGGGACTGGGGACAACGAACGAAAACGAGTTGGGGGATGTGTATGTAGTATGCCCAAAGTGCTCGTTAGCCAGCATGAAATGCCTGCGTGGCAACAAATAAGCTTGGCCCGCATGGAACTGCTTCTGCTGCTGCTGCTGCTCCTCCCTTTGTTACCTCTGTGTGTGCGTGTGAAATAATGTTTTTATAAGTCACCTTTATGTAATGACAATGGGGAATCATTAAATGTCTATTTGAGCATTTTTTATTTCGTTCACGCTGCTGGTCTGCTTCTGGTATGCTTCTGGTCTGTTTCTTATGCTTTTAGCCAAGTTTTATATGGGCTATGTCCCCTTTGTGGGTGTAATTATGAGCTACGAGCAGGGAGCAGCGGGCTAGTATGCAAGTATTTTTGATTGAAAGGATGTGGTAGGGCTGGAATTGATATATTCCCACACACACACACACTCCTGGGAGATATCCTTAAATCCTTAGTCTACTTTTCAGCTTGGGCAACTGAAACGAAAACGAAATCTGCCAAGGGAAAAGCAGTAGCAAGTGGCAAGCAAACGCCATAAAATAGCCAAGAAAAAGACTAACTCAAAGCAAAAAACAAAAAAAACAGAAAGAAAATAAACAAACACACAAGGAAAAGGGTTGCCCACTCGTCCCTTTTTATCCACCAAAAACAGTGCGTGTCCATCAGGGGATTTCCCTTCAATTAGGATTAATACTCAAGATACCAGAGAAGAAGAGGACACAAAATACGAGCGGGGAAAACGAAAACAACGGAAAAATCAACCCAAGGAAAGAAGCTGAAGATATCCCTAACTAGGGTAATGTGTTACATGTGTGTTTTTATTATTTTTATTCTCCCCTTTTTTTTTAGGGAAGCAATGGAGAAAGAGGAGCGAAGAGTGGACAATCCTTTTTCCAATCCTCCCCAGGAATGGAGCACAATTGAGGCATTATTAGTAAAGTAGTTTTACATACCAAAACACAGAGAGAGGGGAGGATAAGGGAAAATGCAGAATGGAATTCTTGGTCAGAAAAGTCGAAACAACCTTTTTCATGCGGTGATTCCCGCCCTTGGTCTTGCCTTGACTTTGATGAGGGCTGACGCGTTCCAGGACTTTCTGTCCCTCTGCTGCCAGTTGTGAAATGTTTGTGATTCTTTCTTGGGTTTAAATTGCTTAAAAGTACAATTTATCACAATTGCCAATTGGATGACCTTTCTCAGTCCTTCTCTCTCTCTCTCTCTCTCTCTGCTTCTTCCTCTCTTTATCTCAACAACTTGACCGACTTTCGGACCTCCTACGCCTGGCATTTTCCCGCTCTTTACCGCACCTCCATCAGCTGTCAAAATGACTTTTCTTCTCTCTGCATCTCTCACTGTGTTTATTTTTAGGGCCTGAACTGTTTTTCGTTATTTGGCATTTTCGTTTTTTTACAGTTTTGTGGTCGAGAATTTGTTGAAAACTTTTGCGTTTGTGGCCGAAATTTATTTGTTTGTTCGAGTTCTTGTTTGGAATGAGAAATACAATATAGTTGATTTGCTGTCCCAGTTATTTTTGTTGCGTGATGGTTTCAGTCTCTGTCGAGTTGCACTGAATAATCTATTGATAATTGTTATAAATAAGAGAACGATAAATGTCCAGACAAGACAGTTAACAAAAAATGTATTTTGTTACGATGATGTAATTATAAATATAATATATTTAGCATTATTATTGATTTATTATTTATATATTATAATTTATCAATGTAAGTAAGTAATCGATTTTTGTTTACATTGATTTCGATTATTTCGATAATAGGTACTTTAATCAAAACTTAAAGTGTCCATATTTATTTTATTATTTTTGAGTTATGCTAATTTTCAATTTTTTTTTAGTTTTGTATGCATTTTTAAATCGTTTATTTCGATAAATAACTATCTTTTAAAATATAACTAATAAAAGCATTGATGGGATGAACCAGTTGGTATATATTTCAATATGCTTAATATATTTTAACAACTGAGTTGAACTTAACTCTTTTTTAATTAATCTTTTTAAAACTTATATCATAGTGTTTTTATTCTTCATTGTTAACAAAGCACCCTTGCCAACTTTCGCCTCTATTTCTCTCGCGACGGCGATTGTGAATTTTAAATGCGAATTTCCATAAGCACCGTCGCGCGTAGTCCATTATGCAACACCTGTCGCTAACCCGATAACCGATAACAATGTTTTGCAGACACACAGACACACCTATGTATATAGACGACACTTTGTGCCGACACTTTGGCGCAATATGCAAATTTAATATGATTTTAATTTGGCCAAGCAGCCCAGAGTCTCCCCCGCACTCTTTTCTACTCCGTTGAGAAGGGGCGACGTGACGTCAACATGTCGTCATCGTTGTCGACGTCGTCATTGTCATCGTCAAACTATTCAAAAAGAAGAAACCATCGCCATCGCCAACGCCATCGCCGGTTGCCTTGCCGTTTTGTGTTGCACACTTTTGTGCGGAGCTCCCCAAGCGCGGGAGCCGCAGTTCATAGGACTCAGGTTGTCCTTTTGTGCGAATACGACGACGCCTCAACTCCCCCACCGTCCTGGTATATTCATGTTCACGTGTAGATTTTATTAAACATATGAATTCATTATGTAAATGCTGTGCCCCGGCCAAAAGCCAACAAAGAAAAGCCAGTAAAAAAGAAAAGAGAGAAACCCCCTGGAAAAAAAAGAACCAAGAAGGAAAATTGTATGGAAATCGTCGCCATGCATAGTTGGGCAACGGTGGGTTAATGGGTTATGTGCCGTGATTTTCGAGCGACCAACCAAGCCAACAACGCACCCCAAACTCCCACTTTAACACTTTTTCTTCAACTCCAATTCCATTTTCATATTTCCATCTACCATTTTCCTTAGGCAACCAACTCGAACTTCAGGTCTTTTGTTGATTTTTATGTAAAGCGCAAATTGATTTGCCATTGGGAATGGAAAATGGAAAATGTAATATGAAAAAAAAGGGCAAACGGAAACAGTCGTTGAGGTTAAAAGGAAAATATGAGTTCATTTGCTGATGGAATCTACAGAGTTTGTACTCTTCAACAATGAGTTCTAGAATTTATATAAATACAATTAAATATTTTAGGTTTACTAAGCTTGTACCATAATTTATTTTGATTAAGAATTTAAGAGGATAACTTTAAGAAATTTCTAAGTATATTTCAGAGGGTTTCCCTGCAGTTGTACGTTGACTAAGGACCAAATTTAATGTATATTTAAATTAAATCTATGTATTCTACGTGTTTAATTATATAACTTTTTGCATACATTTGGCATTTATAATTATTGATAAACAGAATGGAAATTAAAGAGGATTTTCTCGCTGTATTTATGTTGATCTTCTGGTGCGAAAGACTTGAAATTAAATCAAAATATGAACTATACAACGCGTTATATACTTCCTTTATATATAATTAGTATTTTATTTATTCAATATATTTTATAGATATATATATTTTTAAAATGGATTTGTCCTACAATACCCTGAAAATTATTAAAAAGAATTCCTTTGTCGCCTTATTCTCTCCCTCTTGTTCCCTTTTTTGCAATTGTAATTGAATTCTCTTTTGTTTGCTTCTTTCCAGGTGAGTCCCCTGCTTCATGCATAAATATAAGAACTCATTAATTTGCCATTGGGTGAGTGTTGCGTATTAATTTTGTTTCAACCTTTTCCTTGTAAGGACATCGGTTAAGAAAGCGTAATACTGTTAATCTTAAAAAATGTTGAAACTTTACATACCAAAACTTATTTTTAATAATATTTCTCTTTAAGATAAGTAACAATATCAATGGTATTTGTGATATTTTACCTATAATTCACTTTAATATGCTGAAAAACAACACAATGCAATATGTCCTGTTGAATGTGAGAAAAACACAAGCTAAGTATGGTAAAAACAAGCTTTCGCTGTTGGCTTTTTCCCCGGCAAATGCTGTTGGGCTCCAATCACGACCATCGCCTGACTGTCACTCAGTGGTGCTCCTCCTGCTGCTCTTCCTCCGTTCGCTTTCTTGGCATCAGCCTCCAATCTCATTTGCCCCAACCGCTTGCCACACCCATGCCCCATGCCCCATGCCCCATGCCCTCTCTGTTATTGTTGTTCGCACACAATTAACACTCGAAATGTTTAACAGGCTTACAGTGGGCTCAAGTGGCAGACGGACGACGTCTGCTCCTTGCATGGGTGATGGGTGTGGTGCCAAGGATGGGGGGTGATTGCCAGTTGGTCATGCGTGGCCACATTCCCACATCCTCCCAGGCGAACAAGCAACAACATGCCACTTAATTTCATTTCTTTTCATTTGAGCCGAGCTGAAGGCGCACAGTGGGTGCAAAATATAGTCGTTTTGTTGATCATAATTAAGTGAATTTTCATATTTTTAATAATTGAATATATATTTTTGTTATTTATATTTTTTATTTATTTAATTATTATAACTTTTTTTAAATTAATCGATATATATCGAAATTTATGGTTTTTTGTTTGGTTTATGTTTCTCCTGGTTTTTATAATCATTTTTAAAGAGATTAGAACTTTACTATTAAAGATATATATACATACAAAACATTTTCATGAATAAATTTATCGCAACTCATGAAAATGTATCGAAAGTAATCGAAATTCCTGCAAGTTCATCGAAATAATATTTTTTTTGTGTGTGCAACGAGTTTTTTATCATTCTTCTTAAACACATTTTCACTTTATTATTAAAGAATTATATTCAAACATATTGTAAATTTGCTGAATTTAATTAGAATTAGACGTAATCTAAATTAATCGATTTTAAGTGAAATAAATCGAAATTCATCAAATTTCACGCCTTTACTGTGTGATAATTGTTGTAATTGTAAAGTCTTTGGCTCCACAGTGCTGTCATTGCCCCTTCTACCTGCATTGTTTTTGTTCGCCGACATGTATTTTCCTTTCTTCACCCACACCACCCCTCGCTTTTCCAGCCTCGTTTTTTCCGCCGCAGCCCCCGCTCATTTTTTCTTTTTCTCGCTTGTCATAAAGCGGCGTGAATGTAATCAAGGCGGCTATTATTCTTAGATTTGAAGCTCAAATGAAAACGCCCGAGTCGAGTTGGCAGCTTGCCTTTCGCAGCGTCCTTTCTCCTGGCGCTCCCTTTGCTCCTGCTCCTTGGGTTCAATACAAACAATGGGCCACGTATGTGGCATATGCGTGTCTTCCTTTTGGAATAAAAACGGAGAGAAAAAAAAAAGACGAACGCGTTGTGGCATACAAAAGCCTCATTGTTCGCCTGCCGAAATGGTTGCCGGTTGCCGGGGGTTTCCCCAGGATGGGACACACACATATGTACATATGCACATACATATTTGTGCTGTTTGCTTAAATATGCAAGCCCACATTGTGCGAAGCTCCTTTTTCGGGTGCCGCACATTTTTAAGTAACTTTGAGGCCGCCGCCTTTGGCACCTTCGTGATTCCACTGTCACACTGTCACACTTTCCCACACAATTCATATTCGCTTTCGCATTCACAGTACCCAATACTCGCATTCACATTCACAATTCGTTATTCATTCGAGTGAGTGCCCTGATTTGTCATGCAAATTCAATTAGCTTTTCGCTTGGCGCACAAAGGAAAACCGCAGCGCCGAAAATTATGCAACAGTTAATCAGAAAAAGTGCAGTGCCAGCGCCGCTGCACACTTTTTATAATCGATAACGATGACGATGACGACGCCAGGCAGTCTGCGGATCCGGCCGGCGTTCCATTCCATTCCATTTCGTTTCGCTAGCCGCAATTGCTGGGCTTTTGGTCTGACTTTTGACCCGTGACCCAAGTAGGAGGAGGAAATGGGAAATGAGAAATGAAAATGGGGGTTTAGCCATGGCAAACAATGGCATTGTAATTTTTGCCCATGGCCCATGGAATGGACTTGGCTTTAATGTCACTTATAGTACGTCGCGGAAATGAGGGATTTTGGTTTTTTATTATAGAGACCTTGACCTTTTATTTAATGTGTAGGAAATTAATACATATAAATACCTTTGATTATAACTATTTTTATCGGTGAATATTTATGTGTAACATATATTTGTTAGTGGGTAAAATTTGGGTTTCAGTTTTTGTGGTCAACTGTACTTGGCCTAGTTGTAAAGGTTTTTTTTTAATTTATGTAATCTTTAAATTATTTAACAGCAATTTAAACTAGACTTAAGTACAGTCCCAACATAAATACAAGTGCTGGGTATCCCTCTAGTCAGAACCCCACCTGTGTTGGCCACTTATTCTGCCTTTTTTTGGGGTTTGCTGGCACTGCTGCAGTGGCACAACGGCGGCTTTTGTTGCCACTGCTCTTGCTTGCTGCTTGTGCATGCAGTTTGGCGCTTTTTTGTCTTCGCGTCAATGCCGCAAAAGCCACTCGAAACGAAACATGTTTGCTTCGCCTGCTCTCTGTCAGCCATCTCTCTCTATCCCCCTCGCGTTCTCTCTCTCTCTCTCTGGGTCCACCCACACTCTGGCCCTCTCTTTCGCTCTCGACCACCGCACAGCAAACAGAATTATTGAAGCGCGTCGACCGAAAATGTGAGGCTCTGGAGCGGCCATTTCCGGCTTTTTGGTCAGTTTCCCAAAAACCAAAGGGCCCCCCACAGTCCCCAGCGCAGCAGTAAAGAAATTAAATTGCAGTCGCTACCAATTTTTGGGAGCCCCAGCGTTAACTGAAACGATAAACGATAAACGTAACAGGTTCCAGCTTAATTGGTGCCTTTAGCCCTGGCAGATTGTGTCGCCAAGATCGTAATTGGTCTTGAAATGTGAATAAAACGAAAGAGAGTTCCATAACCAAATTAAGGAAGTCGCGTAAAAGAAATTGGGAACTTAAATTCGATGAATTGGGAGTTAAAGTAAATAAATAGTTCATTTATTGATGATATATCGATTGATTTATCATTTATCATGTACTGCATTGGTCTTTAAATGAAAATAAAACCAGAAAAAATTAATAACTGAATTAAAGAAGTCAGTAAAGGGGAATTGGGCATGTTAAGCCGATAAATTGGGAGTTGAAGTTATTAAATAGTTTATTTATCGATGATTTATCGTTTGATTTTCTTTTGATTTACTGTAAGATTGAAAGATTTATTCCAACCATTATTATATTTTCTTTAATGTATTTAAGATATTATTTATTATCCTGTTTCTTATCCTTTTCAATATATATTTTTGTAGGCTTCTTTGATTGTTATTCGATCACTATTCATGGCTGCCTTTCCGCTTGCCTAGCCTTCGCTTGCCGCCTAAAGCAATTTAGGGCCAAATGAGCAACTAACCGATGGCAGGTACGAACGTACATATACCTCCTTCCCAGAGTCCTTTCTAAAGTCCTTCCCTGGCCCAACTGTCAACAGCCGCCGCAGATTTTTGTTTGGCCGCTTTGTCGTTGTTGTCGTTGTTGTTGTGGGCCAACTTTTGACTGCTCAAGCAGCAAATCATATTGCTTGGCAGCAGTGGAAACTTTGTCAACAATGTTGAATAATTAAAATGCTCCCTCGGCATCAAGTCTTTGCGAAGAGCAACGCTTCAGACCCGGCAAAGGCACTGAAAGAAAATCGAAGGGAACATTTCTAGAGAAAAGAGTTCTAAAGTAAGAAACATTATTAAGTATCATCTTCCTCTTTCTCACCTTTACATAACTTTTATATTTTTCTTTAGCTTTCCCCTGAAAAAAACCCCGTATTTCCCCAAGTGTAGCTTGCTGTAAGCTGACAGTTTCCCGAAAAAGGCAGGACAAGTCCTGGTCCTGAGCCTGGTGGCTGGGCTCATCAGCAATTCTCAATTGCTATTATAATATTTTTTGCCTTTGTTGCCGCCTCAGCTTCAGCTTCAGGTTCAGCTACAGCTTTAGCTTTAGCTTTAGCGTCTTGGCCCGGCGACGAAGTCTATGTCTGTGTGAGCCTGGTAAACACCTGATACAATGCTAAAAGGGCCAAGAGTCATGGCTCACACTCCGTCTCTCTTTCGCTGTCTCCGCATTTTATCCTGGCAATGTCAGGACTCGCTTAATGCCAAGTCCCCGTGCAGTGCCCAACTTTTGTCGAGCTAAAAATTCATCAACTTTGTTGCATAATATTTCAATAAAGAGCTGGGGGAGCAGGGAGACAGGCTGTTGGTGTCATAAAATTAAAGCATACTTTGCAGCGTTGACAGACGGGATCCGGAAATGAGCTGCTGCTGCTGCTGTTGCTGCTGCTGCAAGCTTTTCGAATAGTGCACTGGGGAGTGTTTTTAGGGGACCAGAACCAAAAAGTGCTCTCTATGTAGGAAAACATATTGTGAAATTTGTCAACATTCCTTAGGCCTTCCCCTCGCCCCATTCCCCTTGACTACACAGGCGGCAAATTGGCTCGTAAATTAAATGAAGCGCACTTCCCAGCTTCCACCCCCCGCTCTTGCTGCCTCTAATAGAATTTTTCATTTGCATTATAAAGCAGTGCAGCAGGAGCATCAGCGCCGGATGGATTGGGTTGGATTTGGGGTGGGACTGTTGATTAGCAAACTTTTTTATTTTAGACAGGTCTGGCAACATGGCAATTGTAATTTTCCAGAGGTGACTGTACTTGTGCTGACAGGTTTTGTGCTCTTTGGGCCCAACTGTACTTCTGGAGTTGAAATTGTAAAGTACATATTTGGTTTTAAAAAAGGTTTTTAATAGAAGAAAATATCAAAGAGGAACCTAAAAAAAAAATAAACAAACATCACGGTTGAAACCCTTCAAAGTGGAACACGAATAATCATGTTTCGGAGGCAACTGTACTAATCTAAAAGTTGCTTAAGCACGTCTGTATTTTTTATTTCGAGTATATACGATATGTATATTCCATAAATAAATTAAATAAACTTCCTTTAACTGGTGTTAGTATACCTTAACTGGTCTATAATTTCCAATTAACTCTTAAAACTAAACTACTTTTGATGCAGCTATACCATAAGCACTGGTTAACTAGCTTAACTTGATGCAGCCATAATTTGTGCATAGCTCATGTGCTATCAATGTCCTATCATAACCATTCACAGTACGAGCCCCGTCGCTCCCAGGTTTTTATGGTGATTTTCGTGGCCGGGCAGGCGGGCAGAGAGGCTTCTGTATAATTTTGTATAATTTTAATCCAATTAAACTTAATTAACTTGTGTGCAGCTGAACGTAACTGTAAACCAGGCGGCCATTTTGGTGCCGACCCGAAGCCCGATCTCGGCCCCCGACCCCGAATTTGCCCTCGCTCTTCGTTCACTCTGGAAAACTCCCTGTGGGCCTCGTATCCGGAGTCGTAATTATTACCACTTACGGCTAAATACTCAAGTTTCCGGCAATATTTTTTGTTGTTGGCCAAGAAAGTTCAACGAGTTTTCCAGGGCGAGTGTGTGTGTCTGTGTGTGTGGCAGCCGCAGAAATTCCCGTATCATGCAACCGCAGCAAATAGCAACAACAAGAGTGAAGTAAAAAGTTTGTAGCCAAATTCCAAATGGAAAGGGCACTTTTCCGCGGGATAAACTTTTGCCTTAATACCTTTGCTAACTTCCGGTTGCCGTCACCTTCGCTCCTTCCACCGTCCACTTCCGGTTTGCCTTTGCTTGTTGTTTGGCCTTCGCTGTTGGCCACTTTGAGAAGCATCAAATTTATGTTTTACCTTCAGACCGGGCATAAATCTTTGTTATGGTTGGAAAAGGATTCGAAAAGGATCTCGGGACACACACACACCAGACCAAACAGCTGAAAAATCTCGCCCGGTTTTTCCGCAAGTCGCGTAATTATTTTCGTCCCTTTTTCATGTTTTTTTCTCCAGTTTTTTTGTGACTCTTTCTGTTTTTATTTTATTTTTTTTACAAACATTTCCTTTTTTTTTTGAAAGTTGGCCAGGCCTGTGATGTGCATTTCATTTGCTGCTTTTAATTAAGGCCCGTTTCGGCCTTACTTTTGGTTGTTTTTTATGTCTTATTTCTCACCTGCACTGTAAATAAACTCAAAGAGAAACTAGCAAAGAAATTAGATTAAAAAATGCTTAGAAATATTTTGAGGGTTTTTTTTTTAACTCCAGAAAATCAAGTTAGTGTATAATTTAAATTAATTCTTTGTGTAATTTTTTGTAGAGCATTTTTATTGAAAAAACTTGACTATTTTTCATTCATTTTCCAGTCCGTTCACATACATTTTCTGGCAGCTTTTAATTTGGTTTTCGTTAAATTTTCACCTGTTTTCTGCTGGTGTTGGTTTGCCTTTCGGATGTTCGCCGCTGACTTTCTAATGAGTTTTAATAACCTGGGCGGCGACTTTGAATGCAGGAAATACGACCGGCGATTAATCAGGGGCACAAGCAGCAAGGAACCAGCAACAGGAAACCGAAACAAAAATTGAGTTAAAACGAAGTGCGTACTGGGCCACGTTAGTTCTCCGAACCAGTTGTGCATAATCTAAGTTAATCAATGTGCCTCGGTTCCTCCTTGGCCATCCATCAATCAGCGGCAATTGCCTTGACATTAGCCATAAATTACGTGAATGGAGCATTGCGTTGCGTTGCGTTGCGTTGCGTTACGTTGCTATCCCTTCGCTGGCCAATGAACCGCATAACAAACTGTAAACGGTTTCCGGTTGCGACGGGTTCTCTGTAAATTAAATAATACAATACAAAAGGACGAAGGGGAGGAGGAGAAGGAAGAGGAGGAGTTGGGTTTCAGGATAAGGAAATCTAAACCAAATGCTGCCAGGACACAGTGACGGTGAAATATTTATCGATAACTATTAGCAAGTGATGCATGAAATGCGATAACATTAATTAGACGGGCAAACGAACCACAAGTGGTGGTCCCTAAGCCCCCTTGAATTCAATATTTACGAAGATGTATGTATAAATAAATACACATATCCATACATATGGCGCTGCGGCAATTTAATTGCCAGCCATGGCCCTAGTAATAATAATAATAATAATAATAACGATAGATGGTGCCTGTGGTCATAATTCATGGCGGGAATATGAGCTTCAAACTTGATGCGGATATGGTGTATATCGAGATATTGTATATTGGTTGAGAGTATTGGAGTAATTATATTATAGGGGTTAATAATGTGTAACTTTTTACTTATTTTTGCCTCAAAATCGCATATGCGTCGCTTTCCAAAAAGTTATGCAAGTTTTTTGATCAAATCGATTCCAAAAATGTATATCTATGCATTGCATAATTTAAAATAAATCAATTTATCGATAATAGAATCGATATTTTGACGGATCTATTTCTTAGAGTCGATTAAAAATATTCGAAATAACTCGATTAAAGTCTTTATAGTTTTCATACAAAAAAATCTATTTAAATCTTCATTGTTTTATACAACATTTTGTATGTTATCGGCTTGTAATAAATAAAATATATATATATCGATTTAATCGATTATAGATTATAGAATCGGTTTTATTTCCAGCTTTACTGAATTGTTGTATTATGAATAAATCTAAGATTTTAGTTTTACAGCAGGTTCTATAAAAACTGCTGACAAAAAAACAAATCAAATGCTTCAAATAATTTTCCTTTGCACATATAACCTAAAAATATCCAGAGCCTGCCCTCATTTCTTCTCAAGCCCCAAAATAAAGGCAAAAGAAAATTTAAGAAAGTGCAAAGTGCGAAGTGCGAAGTGCGACTTACGCACACACATATGCTCGAGTGAGTGACACAAATACGAGGCGACAGATGCCACTTAGAGGAAGCTAAGACGCGGCAAGAGGCAGGATGTGAAGAGGGGGAGGCCATACCATGGAGGTGAATGAGAGGACGAACGAACGGAAGGACAGACGGCCATGTTGGCAGCCATGTCAACACTTATCTTTATGAGTTTCCGCTTTCTGTAAAGTCATTGACATGTATTTTTTCTTTCTTCTCTCGCCCTTTGATACCCCTCAGTTGTTCGGTGCACATAGTTTTCACCTCCTCTTGGCAATGTCTAGGCTTTAGAGAAGAGTTATCTAAGTTCTTTTACAGTGTTAATACCTTAATTTATATGATTATTGAAATTATTTAAGTTCTATTTTTAATTATATATTCAGTTTAGTAGGCATTTCGTAGTCGCATTGGTAAACTGTCAGTTATGTTTCCATTTTTTCCCTAGCTTTTTGCCCAAAAATAAACTCAAAAGTGGAGGTTCCATAAAAAATAAAATAAAAAAGAAAAACGAAAACATAGCTGAGGAGTCATGTTCGCGTGTTTATGGGCTTGTTTTTTGTGCTGTTGTTGTGCTGTGTCGAAATCATTGGCATCTCTACCGGGGGAACCTACCATCTGAACACACACACAAATTGCTGAAATCGCAAGTGTGCTTTTAGGCGTTAAATGCTATAAATTACTTTTCGAATGGCATAAATAACAGTAAAGTCATTGAAATTTACTCACACACTCACGCTGCACCAGATGGCGACACCAGAGCAATAGTCCTGATGCTGGTCCACATCCTGCTCCTCCTTCTGTTCCCCATTTCCAGCCTCGTAATCAGCATATTTCCCTGTGTTTTGTGTATGTCCCCCTGTGTGTGTGTGTGTCTGTTTGAGAGTCCTGTGAGTGCTTCGTGTGCTTTTGATCCTGCCCTGGGGAGCCACTAAATGATGATTTGCTTTGGGGCGTAGCCAGAGACAGAGGGAGAGATGCGTGGGGGATAAACTTTAATTTCATAGATGAACAACCAATAAATGTGTCCAATTTTCATCTGTTTTTGGATTTTTTTTTTTTTTTTTTTTGGGTCAAGTGTTTTAAGTACCCCAATCAGTAAGCTCTCCGGAGAACGCATAGTGGTTGGACATGTTTGTGCTTGTTTGCTTTTGATCACATGCCAGCTGGACACTTAAATCTTCCATTGAAGCCATCAATGTCACAAACAGCTTTGAAATATATGCATATATGTATGCCATGGTTATGCCATGCAAAAAATCTATACAAAGCTTTGGAATTCCATTTTATATTTTTTTATACGCTTGGCTCAACGCAACGGGGGACCATTATTATGTACAATTTTTTTGGCGCCCCACTAGGGACCTGCGTATGTTTGTATGTATATTTTTCTATTCCAAAAAAGAAAAATAAAAATAAACTTTAAGCGCAACAAAAGCGTTTCCACCTGCAGCTGATGCTTCCGCTTCCATTTCCGTTTCTGTTTCTTTTACTGTTACTGTTCCTGGGCTCCCCGTTTTATGGTTCCTGACAGCCTCTCACGCTTTTCACTTTTATTATCCTTTATGTGCGATTTCACACCTTCAATTGCAAAGGATGAGAGGAGGGGGAACGACGAAGGAGGGCCGGGAGGAACATGCAGCTTGCCACACGTAGCAGCAAATCAAAATCTTGAATTTATTCCACATACGAAGCGCATGAATTTCAAATTACTGTGGGAACGAGGAGCGCCCACACACAGGACACAGGACGCAGGACCCAGACTAGCAATCGGAAGGAAGAAAGGTGGGAAAGAATACTGACCCAGCTAACCCCGATTTTGCCCATTTTCCGCTCTCTTCTTTTTGTGTATGTTGAAACGTGTGCAACACGTTATGTGGCAAGGTGCTGGCTGCTGCTGCTGCCAATCTTCTTCTCACCTCAAGTCTGGCGGAGCAGCAAGTCCAGGATAATGACTGTTCTGTGGTCGTGTCTCTACGCTTTTAAAGCTTCCTTTAACTCATAGCTACATATTAGCTTTTGTGGGTTTCTAGATTTTACTTGGCAAAACTTTTCAAAAGGAAATCTGCTACATTTTTGTGCTCTAGGTTTTCCTATTAATTTATATTTTGAATATTTCGTAGAGAAACAAAAGAATATATGGAATAACTTGAAGAGTCAAAAGGATACTGTCGGAGGGCAGGAGGCTACTCATTTGAAATTCATGCGGCCACTCACTGGGTGCATAAAGCAATCAAATCAACCACAAAACACCAACTCCACACACACACTTTGCTCACACATATACTTGTGGATTTTCCTGTGGCCCTTTTTGGATTTTTCTCGCTGAGTTTTTGTAGGTTTCTTTTTTTTTCTCTTACGTTGGCATCTCTCTTTCGGTTTCATACACGTTTCACTCGTGTAAATAATAAATAAGCTAAGCAGACTTTTGTGGCGTGCAAAACGTTTCCCCGGTGCTATCGATTCCGAATCTCAACCGAAAGTCAAAGAGACGTCGAGGAGAAGCCTCTAAATAAAAGCGAAAGTTTGAGCCACTTCCACTCAACCCTTTAGCGATGTCTCATCCTTAAACTGGGGCTCCTTAAGCCTTTAGCCCCTTCGCTGGTCGCCTTCTCCGTCCATGATTTATGCATGACCCAAAGGGGGAGAAGGAGTAGCAGGAGCAGCAGTGGCGAGAGCAGCAGGAGCTGGGTGCCAGGGGGCCAAGCTGTTCCAGATTTGCATGCGAATTGTCCAAGTTGGATTCATTGGCTTTGAGGCAGATTTGGAACTGGGTTTTGCCAGTAAATACTTTGTCCCAATTGTTTGCAGCTCAGTTTGTGGGCTGTGTGTCCTTAAAGGATATTTACCGGAACCCCTTTCCCCGTTCTTAGAAGCCAAGGCCCGAGGATATAGTTATGCAGTTAAGTTACCTGAGATTGTGTTTAAAAATGAGCCCTCAAACCTACTAACTGATCCTTAAATCTGTTAATATTCTACTTAAAATTTAAAGGAAAATCTCAGGGTTTCAAGGATTTATCCTAAACAAACTCCAAGGATATATTTATTTGTCATTCCCCTGAGGTAACCATCGAACCCAATTAGTGATTCTGCGCCACTCGATGACGAAGGCAACGCCAAATGAATTTCGCTTTAGTGCACAATGCAGCAGGACCAAAAAATAAAAAAAGGAGCAAATCAGGACCCAACCCTGCACCAATTGATGCTCCTTTTCACTCCAATGCACCAGCTTCCTTTGTCTGTGTCAAATCAATTAGCAAGTGCAATTAATGAAGCGCAGTGCAAGGAAGCCCCCCTTCGAAAATGAAAAAAAAAAAAAAATAATTAAAGAAAAACCAGCCAAGAGAATGGCGAGAAAATCACAGGAAAATTCAGATGCTGCAGGTGAGGAGAGAGGGAAAAAGGAGCAGCAGCAGGAGCTGGGGAAATGCACACAGCAATTTGTCTTTTCCATTAATTATTTAGACACAACCTAGGGGCAGGCAGGAATAATAATGATGATGACGATGATGGCCAGCGAGGAAATTCTTGCGGAAAGGAAATGCAAAAGCGGGAAAATCCAAAGAAATCAGTGGGAAAGAGCTGGGAAATGGCTGGGCTTCAGCTACGGACTTTGGCTATTGGCAGTTAATTAATTGAATTCTGTTCAGTAACGTGTTGCAACTGACTGCAATTGCAGCAAAAACTTTTACCAACGTCGCGAAAATGGCAAGGAAAAGGCAAAAAAGTGGGGGGAAAAGCCGGGGGAAAGTGCAAAGTGGGCCGTGGGAGTCAAGTTTGGTCAAGTTGCGTAACAAGTTTTGGCGCATAAAGTCATTAAAGTTTTCTGATTCGATTTGGCGTCTTATCCCTTTCATCCGTTTCCCATTTTTTTATTTTTAGACTTCCTGCGCCCTCGGGCCCAACTTTCCTTCTAAGCTTACAAATTAATGGCGCTCGAACGACGGGGCTTGTGGGGGGAAAAAGCAAAGTTTTTGGGCCATAAAAATATATCGTTATACCTGAAACCGGGGGAAACCCAAAAGGGTTTCGCTTTTCGCTTATTTTTTATGCATTATTTATGATTTCCCCGATTAGTCGCGGCAATAATGGCTTGCTCAGCACAAAAAATAAAATGGAGGAAAGAAAAAACATTGTCAATCTTGTGCGGATTGTCCTCTTATTTTGTTTCCCCAATTTTCCTCAGGAAAAAGTGTGTGCTAAGCCAGCGAAAATTTTACCACGTCAAAGGGGACTTGCAAATGGCTTTCGGTTTTTTAAATGTGGGTTTTCTTCCCTCCGTCACAGTTATCTGTCAAAAAACATGTAAAAACGAACCTATTTTTGTACTCACACCTCTCAGAAAACCATAAAGAGTTTATATTTACGTCATATGGGTAAATGATGAAACCCCTTTAAAAAAAAATGGGTATATTTTTGGCTAAAAAATCGCTAACTTCTCAGTGGTTTTTTGGTCGTAACTTGTCTTAAACTCAGTCTGGTTTGGGTTTTTCTTCTTGGTTTTTAATGGAGAACATTTCTGCATTTAAAACTAGATTTCTAATTTGTTTCCAATTTTTGATAATTTTGACGACAATTGACAATTTTTATTTTTTGCCTAAAATCACGAACACTTAATGATAATATAAATTAAGCTATTTATATATTCATTAAATGTTTAATTCAACTGGTTTGGTGATATTGGAAAAGCCTTGAAAGGCGCCAAAACTCGCAGATGCTTATAAAAACATCGATGTATCGATGATCGATGTCTTATCGATGTTTCTCCCGCTTACGTCTCGGAGGCGACCCCTCTTGGCTTTACCGATCAAAATTTGAGTTGAGCTAGGTATCAACGCTGGCCGATCAGCTGATTGTGACGCCACGTGTCAGACTCAGATTTCCGGTTAGAATAAAGCTGCAACGAGAATTGTGGCTCGCCTGTAAGAGAGGAATATTACCTGGAAAGAAGCGCTGGACTGGATTGAACAAGACTTCCCTGGACTGGACCGAACTTGCCCGGACTCTGATAGGACTTTACCGAACTTGCAGCCTTGGTCGAACCAGGAACGACGCATACATCGGAGTGGGTCAGGTAATAATAATAATAATAATTCGGGGAGATCTCCCTGCAGAGACTTAAGGCACTGTGGTCTTTTGTGCCTGTGGTATTCCCTATAGAGACAAAAGTTGCTCAACCTCCCTTATGAAGGCAAGCAGATCTCTTGTCGAGGCTTGCCTGATCTGCGATGCTGTTAAGAGATCGCTATGCAGGTGCCTCCTTCTGGACCAAATAATGGCTGGACACTCACAAAGAATGGTGGGTCAGGTAAGCGTGTTTTTGCGCGTGCAGAACCGATGCTCTAACACACCCTCATCTCTGTCTTTGCTTGAGCCAAGCATATTAAGTTTGAGTTATTTTATGATTGCATTAAAGGAGAATTCGAGTTGAACTAGGAGTTGGGCAGGGAAAAGACCAAAAGCGAGGCAGAGAGCTGATGTTAACAATACGTGGCGCTGTCACTACAACTCAACTTTCCACAACGTTCTCTGCGCTCCATTAATTTAGCACACACACACACACACACACACTGGAGTCCTTCATCCCCCTTTGTCAGTGCGTCTGCCACGCCCCTTTGATTGGTCACGTGCTTGGCACGGGTCCCCCTTTTCCTCCTCCTCCTCCGCTAACCAGCTTTGGGCTTCAATTCGTTGTGATTGCTTTGTATCGATTACAAAATGCATTACAACATTTGCCACATGATAAATAACAGACAGTAAATGGATATAGCATGAGGTTGCGGCGGTGGGCGTGGCTGCACTTGAAATTAATGCCACGATTGGGTTTCGCAAACGGTGACGGTAAGCCGATCAGGGTTCTGGCTGTAAAGGTTACTAGTTGATTGGGATACTAGAGTTTTAGTGCTTGATACTTTTACCTGTCTTCTTGGGGTTTTCTCTAACCCATTTGCCATTTCATTTCCCCGTTCTTTGTAGTTCCAGTAGTATTTACATTTATAAAGTGGCAGCACCACAACACTGACTTACCAATGCAGCCGCCAGCCAGCCTTCTTCCTGGTAACCTCCCAGCGGACATTGCAAGGACATTAACCCACACGTGCCGCCCGCCACCATGTGTGGGGGGGTTTCTTTGAAAGAAAAATAAAATGCAATTGCGTGATTATTGAGCGATTTGTATCAATTTACCGAGACGGAGGCGAGGCCAGCGAAAAGCTGCCTCAAATGTTTATTTATGCAATTCACTTGCTTATGCCACTGCGACGTCTGGGGGAATGATTATTGATATCTGTATCCATACGTGCCCCAGCCCCACTCCGTTGAATATATGTGTATGTACATTCCATATAAACTTGTGGCAAGCTAAAACTCTGGGGAGGATTGCTGCAGCTCAAGACATTTGTCGCAACGTGCGAAAACTTTTGGCGAACAAGTGCCTGCCCCTAACCAGCACACTTGTTAGCTTCTCAAGTTTATTAAAGTGGCATAAAAGTGTCATTGGCGTCTAATGGACGACGATTAGTCGGAAAGAAGCCTCGATCCCTAAGCCTCCCCGCCCAAAAGAACGACTCGAAAACTAAGTTCAAGTCGGTGAGCGAACCCATCATGGCAATCTTTTCTCTTCCGGGAAGAGCGTAATTGAATGGAGGCAATTTCAGAAGGGAGAAAGTTCATTGAATCAAGGAATCGAGGGAATTAAATTCAATTTCATTGAAGTCTTACCTAAGATATGTAGTATTTTTATTATAAAGAATTGAGGCTGTTGCAGAGGGTTTATTTAAAGGCCTTCTAAAGTGATTTTTTAATGCAATAACCAAGGCTTTCTCCATTGATATATCATATTGTCTAAGACTGTTGTATCCTTACTCATTGTATTATATTTCCCTTAATATTATTTTTATATTTTACTCTTGTTTAAATATTCCTTTTAGTGAGGACCTTCAAGCTTAACCGTATGCTCTCCCTTAAAAATAATTGTTATGTTAGTTTGGCAGCTTATCGAGTGTGTGTGTGCTCCCTCTTCCCTTCGCCTTCGTTATAACAACTTATCGATATTAAACTTGGCTTCTTTAATGGCTCGAGAAAGAAAACTTCCCTGGGGGGGTGGAAAAAAACTTATTGAAAAGTCATAAAAAGCATAAAATACCAAAATGGCTCCAAGACACAGTAAAGTGTGGCAGGGCAGCTAAAAGCACATCAACTGAGTGAAGGGGGGAAAAAAGCATTGAAATTGTTTTCCACCCTTTTTGGTAAATCATTTAACACGCTCTCGATTTTTATTTTAATGACATCCTTGGCAAAGTTCTATAATGGCTTTTGGGGGTATCCAGGGGGCTGCTTTTGGGTATCCATCACGGGATCCTGGGCTGTGCAAATTTGCCCTGCATTGTTGATGATGTCAAAGGGCGTCAAAAGGTGCCCAGCTTCCAGGACTTGTGTGTTAATGATCATCATGAATATTCCGGCATTTGTTTGTTTGCCCGCTTAGTTTGCTTAGCCAAAAACTGAAGCGACACGAAAACTAAAACTAACCTAAATCTGAGCCCGCTGACTGCCTAGTCTCTGGGTAAAAGAGAGCCACTAAATATTTGATTAACCCTCCGGGGGCCACATGTGTGTGGCATCAACTTAATTAAAGTTAAACAAGCAGCTAATCAAATTTTTATTACACAGTCTTAGCCACTAGGAGAGCCCCTTACCTGGAGCCCCTCTCACCTGGCCTAAACGTGGCGTAATTTCATTTTAAAAATGCATACTCTCCAAACTCCAAAGGGGATTGTCTCCCTTTGTGCTGCTCTCCTCTATTTTTTCCATTTTCCTGCCAGTGGAAATGCTCCGTGCGGATTGAAAAGGAAAATGTAGTTTCCCCTTTTTGTGTGTATATTTAAAAAATAGAGAACAAAAATAGAGCAAACAGTTCTCAGGGCAAAATATTCTGCAGCTATTTAAACATTAAAATCTAAGAAATATCTTCGAAAAGGAAGCTAGAAAAAAACACAAAGGATATTAATTTCAAGAAGTAAACACTTAAATTTATGAAAAATATGGCAAAACTAACTCAGAGGCACTTGAATTTAATTAAAAGTAAGACTAAATATAAATAAATTCAAATTAAAAGCTTAATGTGCTATTTGTTTTATAAATTTCTCTTAAGAACTTCCCAAATAAGCTTTCAAATCATTTTAGAAGAGATCTTATCTTTTAGGAAAAATGGAAAATTCCTTAAACTACGCTGAGATTTGTTTGGCACTTCTTAAATATTTTCTCTACAAGAAAACTGCCTCACAAACCTGAAAATTTAAAGTCAACCTTCTCTAATAGAAACATAAAAAATTCCACAATGTGAGCTACATTAGCTATTTGTTTGCTTTATTTTCCCAAGTAATAAACAATGATTTAAGTCGAAGTGCAGAAATCATGTTTCATATTTCAATCCCCCTTCAGGTTGAGATCGTTGGCAGTGGCTCCCTGAAGCCACCAGTCTGTGCGCCTCTCATACTCATCCATGTCGCAGAACTCCTCATCGGCGCCCCAGGAGCTGCGATTGCTCGAGTTCGTCCTGGGCAGCGGCATGGGCCTCAGGCTGAGGCTCATGCTAAGGGGCAGGGATGACAGGGAGTCCGATCGTGACAGGTAGTGGCTGCAGCTGAGCTGCAGCAGCAGATCATCCGATTGCGAGGTGATGGTGGCAGTTGGCTGCTGCAGCTGTATGTCCTGTATGTCCTCTTGGTCCTGCTCCTTCTCCTGCTCTGGCTTCACCTCCAGCTGCTTTTTGACTGCTTTTCTTGGTGAAGCGGAGCTACCTGAGGAGCCACAGCAGCCAAAAGAAAGCAGCAGACACATAATTTGGGGGTCTAGAACTTTATTTAAATAATTAATGAATTATTTCTATATGATATTTGTTTTTTATTTTTGGTACCTAATTTATTACTTGGATTTTATGGGTGATATTGCCTGTGGCTTTGCCGGCTGATAGCCTTCAACTGAGGCTCTGGAAACCCGAGTTGTTTGCTTTTATAGCTGCCACTCAAGTGTTTTTTCGCTGATTAGTACAGTTGTGTTCGCCGAAAGTAAGCAACAACTCGAAAAATAAAACCATCTGAAATCGAAATCGATACCCAAATCGAGGCCCATGCCAAACCCTCTCCCTGGCTGCTTATTATGCAAAATGATGTCACTTATGTTAATTTTCAAAATGCACTAGACTACCATTATATATATATATATATATATATATATATAGTGGCACTGCATATAATATATGTATTATCGGCATTATCTAAGTGGAAGCCACCACTGAGTACCTATTGTGTTACCAATTTGCGAATGCAAATCATCAGCCGGGCGCTGAAATTTCACACCAATGGGCAGGCTGAATATTTGAGTGTGGGGGGAGAAGGAGTCTTCACATCTCACTGGTCGCCATGGGGGCCAGGACTTCGATGTCATCCTCAATGACAACGCCCGAGCGGCGCTTGCTGCTGATGGAGGAGGAGTAGGACACAAATCGCGTCTCTGGCAACACATCAGGCTGCAAATGTATATCGGCACGGATGTTAAGGGGTTCCATCTGGGCAGGTGAATGTGAGGCGGGGCGACTAGGCCAGGATTCTGCTCCCTCCAATAGAACTCTTCTCGAAGGACAATCCTCCAGTGTATGCGGCTGCTGCTGGTCCGTGGCCAAGTTGGTCCCCAACTGCTGATCCTTGGAGCGTCTCTTCTGGCAGAAGACAAACAATATCCATTTCTCCACGATGTGCATCTTGTTGGGCACTCTGCTCGCTGATTTCTCGTCGCTTTGGAGAAACCCACGGCTTTTATAAGAACAAATCGATGAGCGCTGAGGGGGACGTGAGTCACAGGGAGGAGTTTTCTTGGTAGCCAGTTCTGTTTGCTTATCCGACTTTTCCAAACGAGATGTTGGTACCAGTCTCTGTTTTTCCCCCTCAACTTCAATTTCAATTAGCATTTGGACCAACCAAAAAGTTTCAGCACTAATGAGTTTTGTAATTATACGAAAAGTTGGAAAATGAATACAAAAGCCGAAAAGAAAAATCTCCCAGCAGCAGCAGCAGCAGCGGGTGGTGGGAGCCTTTAATTTTACATTTCTATATAAATATGTATATTTATATATATACACACTTTTTTTTTGTGAATGATTTACGCAGGCAAAGAAATTGTAAAGCGATAATAACGTAAACGAGAAGGGGAGGTTTCTCTTTCGTTTTCTTTTGGCAGGATGAGCACTATTAGAGGCCAGTTTTCTTTAGACAGCAGTTATAAATAATGATGTAGAAACAGCAGTGCAAGTTTTAGACGCAATTTAATAAATTTTAATTGAAATATTTTCGAATTTATTTAGCTTTACCTAATGGAAGTTCATTGAAGTACTTTAAAGTATCAGAAAGCATAAACGATATATATATTTTATTTTTTTTAATTTCTAATTGGATTTAGTATCTTAATTCTGGCATGAAAATAAAGCTTAGGAATGGTATATCGATGGGAAAATTAAATTAAATATGATGAATTGATAAAAACGTTCAACTTATTAATCATACCAAAAATGTTGTATAATTTTGTGTAGCTAAAAATATCTGTTTTTATTTAGCATTTTAATCGGAGTATAAACAAATTTTCAATTCGATAATATCGATTTATTGCACATTGATTGTCATATTTAAACATCGATAAAGTATCAATATTCTCTGCCAACCGTAATTAATTTTACTATTTACTCGCCCCCTTTGTTTGCAGGGTATTTCAAAGGTCTATAAACCATAACTTGTCGACTGAAATGTTTACCCCGCAGGGGGTTTCCACACTCCGCCTTGGCGACTGTGGCAAACTAGAAAAATATCAATGTCATTTGCAGGAGGCCCTTGGCAAACATTTTCGGGAGGGTGGAAAAAATGCAATGTCCGGGAAAGGCAGCGCGGACTTTGTTACTTGTGTAATGTTAGATGGGGTTTGTGTCTTCGTTCTCTGGCGGGGATTCGGTATCCATGGGCTCTGGGCACCGGGTTCCGGGATCTGGGTTCCGGGGATTGGAGTGTTTTCGCCCTCTCTTCGCCCTGCTCTGGTCCCCCTTTTGTCAGCCGCATCATTGCGGTTTCAGAACGGAATTTTTCGCAATTCCCAGTTGGAGTTGGTTGTGTTTGTTTATGTCTATGCGTGTGTGTGTGTTTGCCCGTGTTTTGGGAGTTCCACTTTAAATACCCCTTAAAAAAAGAGAGGGCCAAGAGTATGCCGTATTTTAGGCGTCTTTAAAGTCTACTTCATTTATTTATAAATTGAAATAAAACAAAGTATTTAATGTAAAAAGCTTTTTAAGTGTTGAGAATGCCATTGACCAGTGACCTTAAATCTTTACAACACTAAAATGATTGGATTTCAATTGTGAAGACTGAAGGTCACACTGGCTCCTGTCATACTTTCATACTATTTCATTCAGTGAAAAAACACGGTTGAAGCTTTTTCCGTAATTTCTCGAATTCTCCTTTTGCATTTCCTTTAAATTTCTCTCTTACCACCAAGGTCAGTATCAGTGACAATAATTTTAGATTAAATTTTGAGATTTACAAGTTTATTTTTCTGATACAGCTGCGGCAATGGATTACTTGATTAGCAAGGACGAGCGCTGGGTGCCGGCAGCAACCGGTAGCGTCTGTATTATAGGAAAACAGCGTGGCTTTCAAATATCTTCCTGGTCCATTCTCGGACGAGAGATCAAGCAGCTTGAACTGGACCAGCAGGATGAGCACTTTGTGCCGACTATAAAAATCGGTGACATCTGTTTGATAGGAAAGCAGCGTGGCTTTCAATTATCTTCCTGGCCCATCCTCCGCCGCAAGTGCCCGCCAGAGATCATGCAACTTGGACTGGAGAAGCAGGACAAAAATAATAATCAACCGTCCAAGCCCAAACGCCGTCGCGAGGATTCGTCAAAGAAAGTCAAGCAACGTGAAGTAGAGAAGGAACCGGAGCCGGAGATTGTAGATTTGGACGATTATATCGAAAAAACACCAAAAAAATTGTCCCGCAAGGAGTTAGCTAAGATGGAATATAACTTCTATGACAAGAATTTTATGGATTGGTATGGGGATAGTCACGATGAAAATACCAAAAAATAGATCCGTGAGGAGTTATCTGAGATGGAGGATAAACTCGTGGATATGAGCAAAGACTTTGCAACTTGCATTGCTGTAATTAATTGTTATAAACAAAAAGTAACACAAACAACACATACACACATTCCAAACTCTGCAGAATTGATCAAATAAAGATTGTGTCAATTAATTATAGATTTTTGAAAAAGAGTCTCTGAATATTTAAGGCGAAAGTAGCAGGTTAGCTTAGGATTAATATAGTAAACCTTAATTTTGTCAACTTAATTGGTTGTTTACTGCTAACCACAGGATAACTTTTGGTTTCATTTCTGCATTTATAAGAACAACGAAAAGTAATGTTAATTATATGTATATACGTTTTTTAAGAAGAGTATTAAGTTATTAAAACCCTTGTACGGGTCAACTTGGCTTAATATAGTAAACATATGATTTAGAAACTTAACTGGTGGTTAAATACCAATTACAGTTAGTTGCTTTTTATCCTTTGAAAACAAAAACGAAAGATAATGTAAGTTATTTAAAATTGTTTAAGGAATCATTTAAATATTTCAACCAAACTAACTCCTTTGTACGTGACTACTTGGTTTAATACAATAAACCTCGAATTTATAAACTTAACTGGTGGTTAACTACCAATTACAGTTGGTTAAAACAAAAGATATTGTTGATAATTTCCAATTTTTTTTTAAGAAATATTTAAATAGTTCAAGCCAAAGAGATCTCTTTAATGGATTAACTTTAAATTTAGTAACTTAACTGGTGGTTAAGCACTAACTACAGGGTAACATCTGGTTGCCTTTTGGCCTTTGAAAACCTTTCGTTTGTTTATATAGCTCGGTTACGGGGTTTTTTCGGTGGTCCTGTGTATAGTTTTGGGGCGCTGGTCTCGTGGCTCGTGACAAGCCAAGCGCATAACCGCAAAACAGACGCGTGGCGCTCTAGAGGGGGGCACCAGAGAGTGATGTCCACCCCTAACTCAAACACAGGCACACTCACATACACACAAATACACCCACACTCACTCACACCCCTCTCACACACTCTTCTCCCACTCTGACCGTTTCATTTTCAATTTGTAGTGCATACTTTTTGGGGCTTTCCCGGTTTCTATGCCAATCTGCGTTTCTCATGCGCCTTCAATTCTCCTTCTTTTTTATGGAAAAAGGCAAAAGGAGAGCAGGGAGACTGGGCATCCCCCACCCCTCGCCTTCTTCTTGACAAAACTCTCTCTTTCTCTCACTCTCTTACTCTCTCTCTCTCTCTCTCCTACTCTCTAACTCCCCCCTCGTATTTTGCCTTTGTGGTCATGCCCACTTGATGCGTATTTAATTAACGTTAATTGAAATTGATTTATGTATGCAGCCTGCGTACGATTGCCACCCCTTTTTATGTGCCTCCACCCCCCACCCCCTCTAAAAAATATGCTGCGTAAAATTTGTGGGAAGTCCTCTGCCTTCTGCCCGAGCAGGGGGTTTATTTTCTCCTTATTTTATTTGCCAAAACAGGCACAGATTCCGTGAGGGTTTTTGGCTCAATTGACAAATTTTCGGCATATTGAAGCATGAAAAATTTCGGTGGGTTCAGTGGGTTCGAGTTTCTCATTAAATTGATTAAACCAAAATGCAAACAGATATTTTTTTGTTTTGGGGGAATTAAATTGCGTAGAAAAGTGAAAAATAATTAGGGGAAATGGGAAACATCGAGGAAAATTGAAATTATAAATGCCAGATAAATAAAACATTTATTTAGAGTACTTTTTATCTCTTTTTTTTTGGGATTTCATTCATTTTAAGCTATAATGAAGATTTACATGGAAATTAATGCTTTACGAGTACAGATACTATTTATAATAAATATTTGTTAAGCATTTGATGTGGTCTTATGTGACCAATAAATATTAATATAAATATACAAATAATTTAAGGTATTTTTAATATATATTTATTGTTTTTAATAAATTATGGAATAGGATTTAATATTTTTAAAGCCTCTAAAAACATTTAATGAAATGGTAGTATTTATAATATTTAAAACAATTATTTAGCGAAGCATTTATGATCAAAAATGTGAGGAATATAGAAACACAATTAGTAGAATATTAATTTAAGTTATTTTTTATGTATATTAAAGTTTTGTTATATTTTTACTAAGGAGTAAAATAAAATTATATTAGAAAGAATATTGATCATAGTCAAAATAAAAAATGCTATATTATTTTAAGGTATTAATTCAATAGGTTTTATTAAGAGATTTAACATGTTTAAAGCTTTCCAAAACCATTTAATTAGTAATTCCAATAATTTAGAGTTAAATTATAATTTATAACATTTATTTTCCCAGACAAGACTTAAAGTCATTACAGTCTTGGAAAATAATAATAAAAAGTAATCCAATCAAAGCTAGAAATACAAATTAAATATATAAACCTGATATCTACGAAACATTTGCCCATTTACTTTCCTTGCCGCCCGCATTTTGCCGCCCACAAAAATTAACGAGAAAAGCTGTGGGGGAAAAAAACGAAGAAAAGCATTCGATGCGTGTTTGCGCAATTTCCACATCATTAATTTTGTGTTTCTGGCATTCCCGAGGAGCAGCAGCGCATCTCCAGCTTTTATGCTGATTTAATTAGAGGAGAAATCTTTCCCCACTTTTAGCCTTGGCGCTTTTATTGCATAATTTTAGGTGTGCAAGCTGAAATCGAAAATGGATGGGAAGAGGGGTAGGGAAATGGAAATGGAAATGGGGGGCTGCAATCAGCCAAAACAGCAAACAAAGAACAATAACAATAAAGCACAAGAAAATAACGAAAATTCATCATAAACAGGCGGCTGCTGCTGCCGCTTGGGGCTTTGTGGGGTAGCAAAGACCAGGGACCCAAGTCCTGTGCCCAAGTTCTGGCCTCTCCAAAGATCGTAAATTAGAAATGGCATTTTATGCGTGCGCAAATAAAAATTCTGTGTGTGCGGCACACTTTTCGGATATCTTTTGGGTCCTCAGGCACAGCGCACAGAAAGGGAGAGAGAGGGAGACCCTCCTCGTCCTGGCATAAAAAGTTTCATTTTCCCCTCTCGTAAAATTACTCATACGACTTGTTAACCGTTTCACCAGCTCACAAAGATACACATTGATTTTCCCGCCTTTACTCATCTCTTTTTCGCTTTCTCTCTCTCTTCTTGCAGGTGAGTTGCTTGTGCTTTTCCGGATCCGTTTTTCCCCCGTACATATGTATGGTATGTAAGTCCTTGGAAATGGTAGACGAATGGTATTGGATTCTATTGACGTTGCTGAAGTTGAGGCTGAAATCGGAGACGAAGGCATCTCCCAGCCAGCTGCGGGTTGGTTCTCCGCTTTCCCGGGTATTAAATGTTCTCGCTTTGATTCAATGGCAGTGTAAACAAATGAGATTTTATTTTTTTTTATTTGCTGCAAAAAAAAACTTGGACTCACTCAACTGAAAGGTGTGCACTGCACAAAAATTCTCAAAAGAAAGTCTTTGGTTGAATGAGATTTAGGAGAAGAATATATATGCTAAATTAACCTTTATATCTTTTCTATAACTCTATGAAAGATTACCATTATTTAGCTCAGTGTAAACTCCACATTTTCGGTTCGTTTTCCCCCCCATGAAACCGAAGTAACAACAAAGGAATTTTCCTAATTATGCGTTCACCTGCACGTACACACAAAAAGGTTGTAGGAGTGGAAAGCAGGAGTGAAAACAGTAAAACACCAAAAGAGATTTTCCACGGCACACACCCTCACCCTGCCAAAGAAAATTTTGACCTTCCCAAAGCCAAATGGACCATGAAAACAAAAATCGCACAACAATTTTTGGTAAACTGTAAATGCAAAAAGCAAAGAGCAAGGGAACAGGACTCCGCGACGGACTTTCTGTGATTAACAATTACACAAAAACCCGGAGGAAAGCTGAAACTCCCAGTTCTCAGTTCCCAGTTCCCTGTTTTTCCCTGTTTCATTCCGCATTCCAAAGCCAACAAAAACAGCGACCCCTCCTCCCCATTCCCATTCCATTCCTTTGTTTTTAAGGCGGGCTTCAGGGGGGCGTTCGCTACGTGAGTTTGCCATAAGCAATTTAGCTAATTTAGCTACCAAAACAACAAGGACACGCTGCCGAGGACTAAAGCGAAATAATCGAAGCGGAAGAATAACACAGAACCCAGGAAGGCAGGGATTCGAAGAGGAAGTTTTTGGATTTGGGAGAGAGGAGTGTAGAGGCCAAAATAGTGGAATTCTACGGAAGCTTAACACTTTAACAAGTTCCTGGTTTCAAATAGGACTTTTAAGTATAATCCTTTATTGCAGAAATATTTATTCTACCAAGAATTTGTGAGTACATGCTATGAAAAAATACCCAAACCAAGTTATAGCTCCCAATTTTCTTAAGAATAACTGCTCAGGGTGTTTTAATGAAAAAGAAATCCTTTATATTCATTAAATTATTATTTTTCACCAAGAACATTATTCTTCTTCACCGGGAAAATACCAAGGAAGGCCCTTTTCTTCACTTAAGTGTTTCTTAATGTCTATCGGAAAACTCCCTATTCTTTGCCACCCCCTTGAAACAATTTCTATATTATCATTACCACAAAATAACTTATTCTCAATCAAAAAATCCTGTTCTTTACCGAAGAATTTCCGATTCTTCTCGAAGATTCCCTATTCTTCATCATCAATTTTCCTATTCTTCACAAACGAATAACCTACTCTTCTTTAAAAAAGTGCCCTATTCTCACCAAAGAATTCCCTAATCTTTACCAGATAGTTATTTTCCTTTACCAAATATTTCCCCATTCTTCTTCAAATAATTTCGCAGTCCTTATCAAATATTTCCTCATTCTTCACCAAAAAATTTCCTAATCTTCACCAAAGAATTTCCTAATCTTCACCAAAGAATTTCCTAATCTTCACCAAAGAATTGCCCAATCTTCACCAATAAATTACCTACTCTGAACCAGAGAGTTATTGTTTTTTTTTTGCAAAAGAAATCACTATTCTTCACCAAATATTTTTCCATTCTTCTCACAATAATTTCCCAATCTTCACCAAAGAATCCCCTTTCTTTACCCTCAAACTCCCCCCGCAAACCTCCTCTTAAACCCATTGATTCTCGCTTCTTTCAAGAAATTCTGCAACCTTTGACTTGCAGGAGGAGACAAAGGAAGTGCATGAAAATAACAATAAATGTAATACAGTGGCAGCCAAAAGTGGATGCACAGTGCCAGTAGTAATAATAATAATAGTAATAGCAATAATAATAATAATCTTCCTAAGGACACGCTCCCTTGTCCCTTTTTGGGTGAGGAGATTCTTTGCCGGACAGGTCGCCGCTTGCTCCCTAATAACTGTTTCTTTTTATGGCCAACAACAATGGGGGGTTCGCGAGGGGTTTGGGAAAAGGCAAAATGAAATTTGCCTGCGCCCGGGCTGCCATTGTGAGTCCCTCGTGCTGCTGCTCCTCTCGAGAAGAAAAATGCATTTGATTGAATTTTGAATAGTCAACAAAGGAGGCGAAACTGCGGTTGGTTTCTGTCTCTGTCCGGAGTCCACCTTATCCTCCACTATCCACCCTGCCACACACAGGATTCCGAGGATTCCCCGGCCAGACTTCTTGCATTCCGTGTCCTTAGCTGCCTGCCCCGCCTGTTTGGCACGTAGCCTTGAAAATCGAAGTGGAAATGAAATGTAATCTGAGGGAAATCTGAGCGATTGGGAATGGAAAATGTAGGACTGTGTAGGAGGTGGGGAGGCTCTGTCCCCAGTGGGAAATTGAAAGTTCCTTCTTCTTTACTTACCTTCCGGCCGAACTGCTGGTAATTAAATTCATCAATTTGTGGCAACGAAATTGAATTTATTTTGGGATATATGAGATATATTCTAGATTTTTTGTGTCTGTAGAAACAGAAACGTAATGAATAGTTCACAAATTAAACATCAATCTCAACTCTGTACGAAGATAACTTAATAATTTGTTCGTTTTTAACTTTCCCAAACGATTTTTACTCCGAAAATGCCAGTCTTTGATTTATTTTGAGCAACTAAGTAATTAAAAAGTGTATATTTTAGTGTTGAAATGGGAAAATTAAATTCTTACTACAGATTGAAATGAGTTTTTATGGCACAGTTGAAATTTCAGCATAAATTTACGCGTTGCATTTGTCCTGACAGCAGGACAAGATAAATGCGCTTATTGACTTGAAAATGGCGACCCATAAATTTCGCAGCTTTCGGCTTTGGCCTGCCAGCAGATCCTTAGCAGCCAGGGCCTGTGTCCTTTGGCCTTAACTGAAGGCTTAGTCCACCTGCTAGCCATGTCTGGAAATGCTATATAAATTAACTGGTGACTTGTACTGAAAAACTGAAGAAGAGTGCAGAGAGTGGGTCTAAATCCTGCAACTAGGGAATTACTAAGGCATTTAAAATTAGAATTAGTTGAATTAGAGTAAACTAAATAATTGAATATCTCGCAGTATTTATTTACAATATAGAAATACGAAATTATATAGGAAAATCTACATGAATATCTAGTTATATTTATTTAATTAATTTAATTAAAGTAATAAATATTTTATATATTTATATTTATTGATTTTATTTAATTAATAAATATTTTATATATTTTTATTTATTGATTTTATTTAATTAATAAATAAAAGTCAATAAGATTACTAAGAATTTGAAGAATTTAACGCAATAAGAAAATTTTCTTACAAGATTTCTTCTGGTTTTCATTAAAAAATAAATCACTAAAAATATTGCAAATATTTAAAAACAATCTAAAATACATAATAAATAAAATACATATTTTTTTAAAGATATATTTATATATTTTTTAAAGAACTTTTTCTAAATTGCTACAGAAATCGCAAACCACTTTCGTGTCCCAAAATTATCACAAATGCTTAAAGTTTTTAGTGGCTTACAGCAAACTGATAACTCGGCCAAAATTATCTCAATAAATGCGGGCCCAACAAAAAAAAAGGAAATAAAAGCCGCCTGGCGATAGGATAAAACCTTTTTCTCTACCTCACCGCGACCCGCTTTTCCGATTTATCTGCTGCTGTCTGTCTATGGAAATCGTTTGCTTTATTCACCGCCGGCAATCACGCGCCACGCAGCCACGCCTCTGTCCAAAAAAAGGGGGGTTGGGTTGGGTTGGGTGGGGGTGGGGCTGGATTTGGGAGGGATTGTTGCTATCTCATAATTGCGTAGGCGAGTTTAGTACTCATTAAAAGCGTTAATCGTTTGCTGCCTGCCTTTGTCTGCTTCTGTCTGGCTTTTTCTCTCTATCTCTCTTCGTGTCCCTTTGTCCTTTTGTCCTTCCTGCAGCTGAAACACTTCACTTTTAATTCAGTGGGCGGTGGCGGCGACAGGAGATGATGGTGGGTAAAACCGATTTGCATAAATTTCCAGCAATGATAGCCAGGATCCGTGGCCATAGTCCTGCAGCTCAAGTATCCCATCCGTGTGATGGAGCGCTGTCAACGCTTTGGGCGTCACAAAAAAAATAAAAAATAAAACGAGACCAGGAGAAAACGAGAAATACACTTAATTAAAATTTTTATTACACAAATTTTGCTTTTGTGTCGATAATTTTATGCTTATCATCAGCAGCTGCAGGAGGATGAGGAGGAGGAGGAGGAAGAGCAGAAGGTGGGCTTTGGGCACTAATTTGCAACATCAGCGTTTGGGACCTGGGTCCAGGTTCAGTTCCAGGTATTTGTCTAGCATAGAAACAGGTGAATTGTGTGTCAGTAACTCCACCTACTCCTGGTGCTCCTCCTGCTCCTGCTCCTTGCTCCTTGCCTTGAGGCAAACGCATAAAAACGGAAATTAAAAAGGAAGCCAACGCAGCAGCGTCCTGTCGGTGTTTGGAGTCGTTCCCCGTTCCCCGTTCTCGTTCTGGACGTTTGGTCGTTTGCTTTTCCGCGTTTTCCTTTTCGCCGCACTTCGCGATTCGTACGGAAGTTTCAGCTTAATATGCAGGAAATTTCATTAAAGTTGATACAACCTCGCCAGGCTTTTCCCCCGCCTCAAACTTGATGGTGGCTTGTCACTGGATAGTTGGCTTCTCATCAATCTCGTCAATTTTTCAGTCTCATTTTTCTGAAGTCCTTTAATCAGCATTTCTTGGCGTTCAGCGATTACGCAATGCAGCTGACAAGCAGACACATCGCTTCAACATAAATATACAAGAAACTTTAAAGAGCCCAAACTGTTCTCCTTAAAAAAATATCGAACGATTGGATCTCTTATATAAAAATAGAAGGGATTCAGTTTTAGCCAAGTTAAAATCAAAAAACCACTGAAAGAGTTTTCGATTTTTGAGGCAAAATTAAATCCATTTTTTTAAATTAAAAAAAAAAAAACACTGAAGGAGTTCGCGATTTTTGAGGCAAAAATTATAAATTTTTTTTAAGGGGTTTCATCGTCAAAATTGTCAAAAATTTAAAAAAAAAAATTGAAATCTAGTTTTAAATGCAGAAATGTTCTCCATTAAAAACCAAGAAGAAAAAACCAAACCAGACTGAAATCGGTTGAGTTTAAGCCAAGTTACGATCAAAAAACCACTGAAGGAGTTCGCGATTTTTGAGGCAAAAATGATCAATTTTTTTAAGGGGTTTGATCGTCAAAATTATCAAAAATTGGTCAAAAAATTATAAACCTAGTTTTAAATGCAGAAATGTTCTCAATTAAAAACCAAGAAGAAAAAACCAAACCAGACTGAAATCGGTTGAGTTTAAGCCAAGTTACGATCAAAAAACCATTGAAGAAGTTCTCGATTTTTAAGCGAAAAAAAAATGAAAGGGGTCACATCGTAAAAATTCTAAAAAATTTGTCAAAAAAATAGAAATCGAGTTTTAAATACAGAAATGTTCTGCATTAAAAACCAAGAAGAAAAAACCAAACCAGACTGAAATCGGTTGAGTTTAAGCCAAGTTACGATCAAAAAACCA
>VNJV01002669.1:0-63772 GCA_008042635.1 Drosophila nikananu
TTAGCCAGTGTTTAATTAATCATTTTTTCCACCCAGTTCTCAGCCACTATTTGTTGACAGCTTACGCGCTGGATACTCGTTAAAAATCACTTTAATTGAATCACTTATATGTTGAACATGCATTTTTAAAATGATTTCTCAATCAGTTACTCGGAATAAATAACCGCAAATATTTAGCGTGTGTCATTCGTTAAATATTTACTATCGAATAAGTCAAGCTCACTTGCGTCGTAACACTTTAAGACCAGTTTTTGCATCTTCACTGAGACAACATTTCGAATTTTTAAGTTGCATTAAGATTTAAATCGAGATAAGAAAACGGGTATAAAGTTTGTAATACATAGATTCAACATAGGCTATTAATTACATATGGTATTTAAGTTAGTGTTATAACAATATATTATTGCTTTCATTCATTGAAGGTTTCAGGGGAGTGCAGAAAATATTTTCTTCTTATTGGTTTCAATAGGAAAAATTTTTGGCATACAAAAATCAATTTCTAATTTTTTTGAAAAAAATGGGTACACATCTTAAAGGGTGTTTTTATCATAACTTGGCCTAAACTCAACCGATTTCGGTCTTGGCTTGGTTCTTTCTTTATGGTTTTAATAGGAGCACTTTTCTGCATTCAAAAATAAATTTCTAAGTTTTTGCTCATTTTCGACAATTTGTGCGATCTTTATTATTTGGAAAAAATTTGTATATTTTTGGCTTAAAAACTCTAACAGCTTAAAGGGTTTTTTTGATCATACCTTGGCGTAAACTTAACCGATTTCGGTCTGGTTAGGTTTTATATTCTTGGTTTTCATAAGAGACTTTTCTCCATTCAAAAATGTATATCTAAATTTATTCCAATCTTCAACAATTTTGATCCCTTACATTTTTTTGAACAAATGGGTACATTTTTATAACCTTGCAGGGTATTATAATTTTAGTTAGAAGTTTATGTATTCTTGATCAGCATCAGTCCCTCAGTTCTGAATGAAACTTTGCAGATAGTCTTCTATATGCACTCACTACTATATAAGTCGGGACGGGCCGGATCGGACTTCTATATCCTATATCAAGGGTTTACAAACTTCGGTGTGCCGAAGTTAGCTTCCTTTCTTGTCTAATCTAAATACTAATTCAATTTCATTTCTCCGTTTGAACCTTTTCTCACTGTGCATCACTCATTCACCTGCTGGGCCCAGACCCATCTCTGCTCGTATTTCGCCGACGCAGCCCCACTCATAATCAATTTACGCAGCCGAAACTTTCACAAGTCGTAAAGCGCTGGCAGCGCAAAGATTTCCTCGCTGCGTGCCCGTCACTCTGGCTGACCGACTGTCTCCGATCTGCCATGGAGAGCTCTGTATTTGTGGGTATATGGAAATACCTCGGCGAAAAGCGTGAGCATCTATCGCACACAACGTGGCCAGCAATTTGCATACTCGCTTTTTGTCCGGCAGTCGGAGGCACACAAAAAACGTGCTAAAAATCAAACAAAAACTTGAACAAAATCTCCGAAACTCGAGTGTTCAATTAACACACACACACACACAAAACGTCGTCTCGGATGCCTTTCCTCCCGGGGCAGAATCACCAACAAAAAATTTCATCTCGCCGGACCGGAGATCGCGGCTCGGAGACAAGTTCAACAAACCGCTCTGTGGCCGGAATGGAGCGAGGAATGCTGGCCACGGGCTGGCAATCTTTTAATTTGTTTATTATTAATTTGCATCTGGCAGTGGCATTAGTCAGCTCTGCGAAATCTGCTCTCTCGGCTGTATTTTGCCGCCCCTTCCTGGACCCGCCCCGCAGTTGCATTCTTTTGCTTATTCGGAGAAGGGTATTCGGGCTTTGACGATGCGAATGCTTCTAAATTTATCCGCCTACGTGATCAAAGTGAGGCTTCTGTCTAAAGCATTAGTGACTGAACATGTTGAGGTTTCGTTGAAAAAATGTTGGGTATTTTTAATGATTCACTAAGCCATTTAGCACTTTTTCGAGGGTATAAACAACGCACAAAATCGAGATTAAAAATCTCGTTTTATGTTTGCTTTAATATGGAAAGGTTTGATTTAAATGCAGATAATAATAACCATTTTCACGGAACTCCATTAATAAATGGAAAGTGGAGCTAATGATGATATTTTTATAGCTTAAAGTGAAAAGTTTGGTTATGAAGGAAGTGTAAATGGCAAAAAGGGCAGTCATTGTTATATATTATATATATTTTTAAATTAATACAATTTTGTTACAAGCTCTTGGCTTCAGCGTGATATTTTCCTACAATAGTCTTCGCTAACCCTAAAAATCTGCATTATGGTTCCATTGTATTTGAATCGCCATTTGTTAATCCAGTTGTTTAATCTTAAATTTTCTCAGTTCAATAAAACCTTGGCGGCCGAAAGTGCATTCGGGCTTCGTTGTGCATGCAGTTTCCCTATGTTATTAATTGCGAATTACAAAACTGCAACTGGCGACCCACTTTGTGGCATTCTCAGCGCCAGTCGCGAAATATTTTGCTGGCATTTATCATACGCCCCGTGAGCCGCGGCAGCAACAAATTATGCCACCAGAGTTTCACTTTCTCACTGGGCCAAGTGAGATTTTTTGTCTCAGTTAGCCAGTTCGTCAGTCCGTCAGGCTGCCAGTGGCAATCAGGGGCCAGCTTTTGATATGGGAGGCTGACCTACCTGTTGCTGGCTGGGGACGGGAACGAGTTTTGGGCAGCGATGGATGGCAGTGAAATGAAAAGCAGGCGAAGCTAACCCAATTTAATGGGCTTTTGCGTGGGAATGGAAATGCCCGTATCGCTCGCCGAACCGCAGGTCAGCCCTGCCTCCAATCACACATATTGCGGCCATCTCAAGTACAGAGCAACGGCGGGTTCGGAGAGAGCAACAAATCGCTATGCCGGGAACCACTTGGAGCCACTCCACTTGGGCTCGCTCCATTAAATCATAAAATGTGCGCGCCAGCCGGCGATCAGTGACCGAAAAACCGGAGTCGTGGCCGCAGCTCGTGTCTAACTGCAGTTGTGCATCAATGGTCATGTGTGTGCGCAGAAAACGGTTCTCGACTTGTCAACCGATGGCTGCACCTCCGGCCTCTTGGCCAACGGGAATGCCGAGTGACGGCAACGGGACTCGGACTCGGACGGGGACGTTGCATCTCTCAGCTGGCTGCCAATTGGCCTAATCGGCCTGCTAAGCTGTTGCCAATAACCGTTGGCCAATTACTTAGCACGTTGTGATTTATTCACACCAGCAGGCCAAGTCGACGCCGTTGACAGGCAAATATCCGCTACCTTCGGTCTTGGTCTCCAGTCTCAGCCGGATCATGCAACGATCGGTTGACCCACTTCGGTTATGGCCAGCTAATCAAGACTATGATATAATTCTGGCCAGGCTGCAGCTGTAACTGTCTCTGTCCGCTTCCCCGGACTGCAGCTGCAACCAGTTTTTCATGTGGTCGGTATGCAGCCAGCAAATCTGATAAAGGCGGCTAAGGCTTGGCTAATGTATAGCGGCTAGAAGGCCACCCAAAATCAAACAATTGGAGCCGTTGGTATTAGTTCTCAGTCGTGGGAAGTAAGCAATCATATTTGACTCCGAGCTAAGTAAATATAAAACCAACACTAGTTGTGCTATTAACACTAATTTTCTTAGTCCATTAACTTCACTTTTGGAAATAAAAACTGTTTCATATTTAATCACGATCTGATTCTAGCTTATATCATATATACAAGTATTTTGTTAGTAAATTCTCGCATATAGAAAAGAACATTGATATGTGACCTACTGTACGAGTATTTTTGTTAAATTCCAAGACGTGCTAAAGCAAAAGTTTTCACTGTTGTTTACGATAACGAGAACTTTATGGCTGCGCAAGCAAATTTAAGTATAATACTCCATTGCATTATACGGCCCCTCAAAAAGTTTATTTATAATAGCAAAGTCCCAGTTGGAATGGCCCAGTTAAGTGAAGAAGATGTGCTCGTGTTCCATTTTAGTGAACAATTGATTCAATTAGTGGCAGTTTTGTATCTTATTCAATTTCCCATAACGAGCCAGTTTTAGGCACTTTAAAAACAACGGCGAGGCATTAGTTGAAAACTAAAAGTCATTTCAATCATATTTCACTTTCCTCCGCCGACAATCAAGAGAGTTGTCCATTCCCATCTGCCACTCGCAATGTTTTTGCTTCACGCACTTGTGCGAACAATGGATAGATACAGATACGCGTACTCTGCGATACTTAGATATGGGCTTCGGCTTCGACGTCAGCGGCGCATCGTGATCGCATAAATCAATGCCGCTGTCTCGTGGCCGGAGCCGTATCATTGCCCCCAATACCACTCATTCACTACAACTGCCGTGGAGCACAACAAAGCGACGCTTTAGATGCCGCAGATCTCTTTCTTTTGCGGCCCCTAATGTTGGATCGTTTTTTAGTACACTCAAAGAAGTTCATATTTTCTACGTTGCGTAGTACCAAAGAGTATGAATATAACTTTATACTCATTGGTAGTACTTAAAGAATAAGTTAGATGATACAGTAATGAATCATAAAATCGATAATATTAGCTAATGTCCTTTAGAGCTTTAAATACCCAAGGCGGCAGTCTGTTCCTTTCTTGCCTTTCTCTATTTCATGACACCAATAAAATGATAAATATCTTTATATTAAAGATATGTTAATTACTTTATATTTGGTAAAAGAAAAATACATTAAATATCCAATTAAATATGAAATAAATAAATCATTTAGTAGTTGTATCTGCTTCGCTAGCTTTGAGTATCTGTATCTGCAGCTGTGTGTAGGCAGTTCGGTGCGACGCGATGCCCTGTCTCAACTGTAGCAGGCTCTCGCGGGTATTAAAACCACCTTCCCTGACTTCCACTTTCACTCGGCGCCAAGTGCTCTGGGTAAAAAGCTAAAAAAAAAAAAGGTGGCCCGGCAAAACGGTTACGGCAAGAAAAACAGAGGCAAATAATTGTGGGGGAAAGAAATGATAATAGTAAACAAAAAACGCTGGCAGACAAACAAAATCGAGTAAAATGCGTTGAACTGAGGAGGAAAATCCGTTTACGCGATTATGCCACAAGCGATTTTAATTAAAGTGAATTTAGCACGCAATTAAAAGTGTTAGTACGCCGCCAGACATACATACATACATATAATATTAATCGGCAGTTTAAGCTGGGCGAAAGCACTCTCGGCATGCCGTAATCCCAGCTTTCTTCTGGGCACCGCCCCCTCCCCAAGACGCATTCGCAATCCCAGGTTCACGAAAGTCGGAACGCCTGGCAGCTTGCAATTGCAAAGGCAGTTTTGGAGTACGGACCACTCACTTTCGCCGGGCATCTTGGGGCACTCGTAGAACTCTTGACTACGTAATCCGACTGCCAAAACGGAAGTCCGCACGCCTCGCTGCACTGCACCGGGCCCAGATCAGCAATCCAAGTGCACAATCCGGCGACAGCGTCTGGGGCAGGTGCACTAGTTTGTTTGCCTTTCATTCGATTGCATAATGCCGCCGCAGCGGCACTAAAGCAAATAGTTAACACAGCAAACAACATTTGGCCGCCTTGCGGCTCATTTGCATGGGGTTTTCTCTGTTTTCGGTTGGTTTTTCCTTTTTTCGGGGCCTGCTGCATTGGCAATTAAAAACCCAGCGGCCGTGTCGAAATCACCTGCGCTTTGTTCTCCCGCCCGGCCTTTTGGATTTGATCAACTCAAGTCCCAAGAGCTGGGCAATCTGAAAGTCAACACCCGATCAGGTGGCATTGTCTTGGCGGGGTACTGTGCACCTCTTAAGGTTGTGATGCCCAAAGAAGGCATTAAGTTGGCAGCCTGGCAAAAGAATCCAAATAATCTGTTCTACTAGAAGTTTGCTAAACCTTAGATAATACTTACCATAAACCAGGGGAACAACCCAGAAAGTTAAAGATAAGTTTCATTAGCCTGTGATGCATTTATTACTGATTTAATGTATTTGA
Organism: Drosophila nikananu; assembly: GCA_008042635.1. NCBI lineage: Eukaryota > Metazoa > Arthropoda > Insecta > Diptera > Drosophilidae > Drosophila > Drosophila nikananu. The sequence continues at coordinate 5,991 of VNJV01002669.1, forward strand.
GAGGTTTAAGGTCACTTAAGAATTCAAAAGAATATTTATTCGGTTATTGTTAGGGTGTCTCAAGTTCGCCTCGTACACATATCCGACACAATTTCCGCTTTTGTCATAACAATGGCTGTGACTGTGACTGCGACTGTGTCTCTAATTCGGATGCCAAACTCCGACTGGGGCTGCGTGTGGATGTGTGGATTCGTGGATATATGTGGGCATTGTCATTAGGCTAATTCCCGCAAATTATGAGTAATAATAGCGCAGCCATTCTCGCGGCATTCTTGACCCAGTTTGACTCGGAATTAGCTTACACTTTTGGCCCGAACTCTCTAACCTGCTGCTTCGACTCGGAATACTTGCAGACCATGGAGCTGAGCAACTTTTCCAGCAGCAAGAAGATGTCACGCGAGGAGCGGCGCTACTCGGTGCCCCACGGACCCCATACCCCGCTGCCGCCGGCGGCCTCCGAAGACCTGCACGCCTGGTCCATCTACAGGTGAGTCGGACAACACAACTCCCTTCCAACTGCAGACATGGGTGCGTCTTCGCCGCACCTGTCTATCGGAGTTTTGACGGTTGATTTAACCGCAAAAAGCGGAAGTTCAGATGCCATAAAGAGCTAATTGAACGCGGACAGACAGACGGTGGCCAAGCCCCCTAATCATGTCCAGCTGACCGCAACTGCAGTCGCCCTGATTCCGCTCTCCATTCCCTCCCTAAATGACTCGCCCTCTCTTCACAGGCAAAACCTGAACTCTGACTTCACCGATTCGGCTCTGGGCTCGTCGGACAAATCACCGCTGCCATATGGAAACTTCCAGCTACGCGACACCACAGTGCAATCAATCTTAAATCATCCGCGCTACGGGCCCAAGTGAGTAATCCGGCTAATTATTTAAACAAGCAATTATTAAACATAATCAGGCGTTAAACATGATCTCAGCTTTTCAACATTACATCTTCCCAAAGAAAAGATGCTAGAAATGGCGTTGAGATTTATGTTGAACATACGTGTATATGTTCGTGTACCCTGAGAACTCCCAAATAATAACTAAAAGTTCATCTGAGATTAATTTATTATTAACAACGACCTACATATATCCAATATGTAATTGAATATTTTTTCAGACAGTTGAGGTCGAAATATTAATAATTCTTCATATTTTATTTCAGATCTCCGCTGGGCTCCAACATGTACACCTACTTAAAGTTTGGACTGCCGCGCGTCTTTCCGCCCAACGCTGGATCGCAGCGTTCGCACCGGCCTGGCCCGGGTCCGGGTCCCGGCTCGGGACCAGGTCACGGCGGCGGTTCCAGTGCTCTGGGCGGAGTGCGTGGCCGTGTGAATCGTGCTTTCCGGGACAGCTCGGGAGCTCCGGCCGGCGCCGGCAGCAGCGGCTACGACAGCAGCGACAACGAGACGACCCGTAGCCGGGTGCCTCCCAATCTCCGGAAATACCGCAGCGAGTCCGACTTCCGTGCCATCAGCGGAATGCCGCACTCGCGCCCAGAGTCGCGTGCCCAGATCGGGGGAGGAGGAGCGGGCGGAGTGCCTTCGGCTGCCCTACGTCAGGCCAATAGCCGGGCCAGCATAGCGGTGGGGCAGCACCACCATCACCAGATGCAGCAGCACCAGCAGCAGTACATGGGCAACGGGAAGCACTACGGGCACAGGTCGCACAGCGAGGCGGATCTACTGGGCGCTGGCCTGGCCCATGATGGTGGAGGCCTGGGCTACGACTACCACGAGGCCAGGCTGTACGGCAGCTCCAGGCAGTATGGGAACGGGAACGGGAACGGAATCAGCCACGGCCGGAAGCAGTCCGGCATGGGCCTTATCTACCCGAACATCCAGGTGCACTGCCTGGACGTGAATCCCTGCCTGCGAGGCGTGTCCATGCAGGCCAAGGCCGGTGACCTGTTCGCCATCATGGCCACCTCCCAGCGGGAGGGCAGTGCCCTGGCCGAATGCTTGGCCGGCTTGAGTGAGCGCCTAGGCGGAGAGATCCTGATCAACGGGCAGCAGGTGAACCGCCGCGGTCTGCGGGAGTTGTGCAGCTATGTGCCGGCTTTGGAGGTCTCCTCCCTGGACCCGCGGATGAGCGTCCAGTGCACCCTAAACTTCCATGCCGCGTTGCGGGGCCCCCTGGATCGCAGCGATCTTGAGGAGCGCATGGACGTGCTGATTGAGGATCTGGGCCTGAACACGGTGCGTGCCTCCAATGTGTCTACGCTCACGCACTCCGAGAAGCAGCGCCTAAGCGTGGCCTGCCAGCTGCTGGCCCAGTCCTCGCTGCTGATCCTGGATCAGGTCACCAGCAACATGGACATCTTCGACACCTTCTTCCTGGTAGAGTACCTGCGGCAGTGGTGCAGCGGCGGCCGCATCGTGATCATGACGCTGCAGCCGCCCACCTTCGAGATCCTGTCCATGTGCTCCGGCGTGCTGCTGCTCTCCGGCGGCAGGACCGTCTTCTCCGGCAGCCGTGCAGATCTGCCACGACACATGGGAGAACTGGGCTATCCGTGTCCGCCCTTCAAGAACCCGGCGGACTATTACTGTAAGTATTTCGTAAGTCTGGCTTGCAACGAATTCTTAACTTTGTGATAATGATCCCCCACCAGTGGACCTGGTCACCCTGGATGACCTCTCGGCGGCAGCCATGCTGGAGTCCTCGGCCCGCATTGAATCGCTGGCCAACGCCTGGGATCAGATCAATTCGGAGCCACCGCTAGCCGCCCCGCCCGCCGCGCTGCCCAACTTCACGCTGAAGGCCGGCTTCTTTGGGCAGATCAGTGCGCTGATCAAGCGTTTCGCCGGCTACAAGCAGCCGGGCTCTCTGCTCACCTGGATCAGCAAGCTGATCGCCGCCGCCGTGCTCTCGCTCTGCATCGGCTGCATCTTCTGGGACGTGCCCGCCTCCGATCCGCAGCTGAGCTATCATGATCGCCTGGGCTACCACCACTGCGTTATGGTGCTGGTCTACTGGCCGCTGGTCATGCTCACTATCCGGGACACGCAGGAGGATCGTCGGCATGCGGAGCGAGATATCCGCTTGGGGCTTTACACCCGCAGTCTCTACATCATAGTGCAGGTGAGGTTTTTGGGATAGGCGGAAGATGTAAAATATTAACTTAATGTCTCATTTTTGCAGAGCCTTCTAGGCCTATTCCCGAGCCTGTGCATCTGGCTGGCATATCTGCTGCCGGCCCACAGCATGGCAGGACTCTACACCTACTCCAACAGCAGCGACACTGGCATCTACCTATATATGGGTAAGGGATCTTATTGTAGCTAACCCCAAGAATTTCAATATCCCATCGCATTTCCAGGCTACATGCTACTCTACTTGACGCTCATCCAGACGCTGGCCCTGTTCTGTGCACACCTGCTGCCCTGCAAGGTCTCGGCCAGCATTGTTAACGGACTGATCAGCCTGGCGGGGGCCGCGGTGGGCGGCTATCTGGTGCATCCGCAAAACCTGGCCAAGTTCTGGTCCTGGCTGCAGTTCGTGTCGCCGGAACGTTGGCTGCTTCCTGTTCTGGTTCAGGATGAATACAGTGCCGAGACCCTGTCCAACTCCGCCGGACTGCAGCTGTGCCGCAACAAGCAGGTGGGTCTTAATCTATTGCTGTTATTTTAAGTAATGAGAATGAAATAATCTAAATCTTATAAATAAATAAACACTCGCAGGTTCAGCACCAGGAGATTATTGTACAGCAGCCCTGCCCGCCGCCCAACGGCACCCAAGTGCTAGTCGACTTCGAGCTGCTTCCGCAGCAGCATGTGCTGGATCCCACGCCCAGCTACGACCAGACCACATCGATGGCCCTGGTCCTGGCCTCAGTGCTCGTCTTCTTTGTCACCTTCATTGTCTTTTTGTGCAATTGCCGTGGGGCCTGTCGCAAGCAGCGCATTCGGTAGGCTGAATTCCGTGCGACTTACAGCTGGCCAGGATCTGGAACTTGAATGACCGATGGCCCAGCCTCTCGAACTGTACATTCAATAGAAACTAATTATTGAAATAAATAGTGTTTAGTCGAAGGAAGCGTTCGTTTAACTAACTAAAGGCAAGTGTTTTAATTTTTTATTGAGCTTGGAATGGAGAGTTGGGGGGCAGTTGCGTTGGGTTTTTGTTTTTTATATCTAAAGGGTTTGAGCTGTCTTGGCCTTATGTATAGTCCTAGGACAGAGTATCAAAAATATATATGTATTATATACGTAAATGTCTTTTCGTATCCATTTTGTCCGAAAAAGCAAGCTGTCAGGATAGCCAAGGGCAGCTTTTAATGATGGAACAGGCGCAAATTGGTGTGGGCCATTATGATGCCGTGCTCGTCGCAGGCAGCAATGACACCAGCGTCGTTGGTGGAGCCGGCGGGACTGCCAATGTAGGAAACGCCGCTCTGCGAATACAAGTCATGTCAGAACAATGGATACCGAAAAAGGAAATAAAGCAAAATACTTACTAGACTTGCGCGATCGATGTTGTCCCGGAATGGGAAGAAGGCATCGGATCCCAGGGCCACACCGCTGAGCTCCTTGAGCCACTGCACCTTTTGTTCACTGGTCAACAGCGCCGGCGCCTTATCGAACCTGTCAGATAATCCGATTTGTAAAAATGTTCATAAAATATTCTGTATGCTGCCCTTACATTCCCTGGAACTGCGAGAGCGGCATATCCTTGCCCACGGTTCCGTTCACATAGTTGTCAATCGCATTGGAGATCTCTGCCCGCTTAACGCCCGCCTTAAACTTCATGCCGGCCACACTAGGATGTTGACGCAGCCACCAGTTGTCTGCCTTTTCGCCAGCCAGGCGGGTGCAATGAATCCTTGACTGTTGGCCAGCACCAATGCCTATGACCTGGCCATCGCGGGCATAGCACACAGAGTTGCTCTGCGTATACTTTAATGCAATGGTGGCCACGATCAGATCACGCACAGCTGCTTCCGGTAGGGGTCCCTTCTTGCTAACCACGTTCGAAAAGAGCGTGGGGCCAATGGCGGCGTCGTTGCGCTTCTGCTCCAGCGTCAGGCCAAAGATGGTCTTGCGCTCCACTGCCGATGGCTCGTAAGTAGGGTCCATCTAGAAGAGGCAAAAAAAGTTAGGGGGATGTGCCATTTAATTAGGGATAAAACTTGCCTGCAGAATGCAGTATCCACCGTTCTTCTTCTTTTTTAGGATCTCTAGAGCCTCCGGCTCGTAGCCAGCGGCAATGATTCCGTCGGACACCTCTCGCGAGATGATCCTAGCGGTGACCACGTCACACACATCAGAGAGAGCAACAAAGTCGCCAAAGGAGCTCATGCGATCAGCTCCACGGGCACGGGCATAGGCCGTTGCCAAGGGAGTCAGCTGCTCGTACAAATCGTCCACCATGCAGAGCTTGGCCTGGGCCGGATTGAGGGGAACCCCTACAGCTGCTCCTGCTGGTGACACATGCTTAAAGCTAGTGGCCGCCGGAAGCTGCAAGGCCTTCTTCAGTTCCCGGACCAATTGCCAGCCGTTAAGCGCGTCACACAGGTTTATAAAACCGGGCGAGGCGTTGAGCACCTGGAGCGGCAGCTTTGCCAGTTGCGTGTACAGCTGGGCGGGCTTCTGGTGCGGATTCATGCCGTAGCGCAGCGGTAGCTGGGACATACCCGATCCATACTGTTTCCTGAAGTAGTCCGAGATGGCGTCGTCGTAGCTTGCAGTGTGGGTAAAGGCCTTGAGAGCCAGGGCCTGCCGGGTCTCCACGGTGGTATCTCCCGAAGCTTTCAGTTCGGTTAGCACGCGGTCGTAGTCAATCGCCTCGCAGACAACCGTAACTCGCTGGTGATTCTTGGCCGCCGCCCGAAGCAGGGTCACTCCACCGATATCAATGTTCTCCACAGCATCGGCCAGTGTCACATCAGTTTTGGCAACGGTGCTGGCAAAGGGATACAGATTGCACACCACCAGCTGGACAAGATCGTAGCCCTGCTTGCGCATATCAGCCAGATCACTGTCGGTGGTCCGCGACAGGATGCCAGCGTGCACGGCCGGATGCAGCGTTTTCACACGTCCACCCAGCATCTCCGGCGCTCCGGTTATTTCAGACACATCCCTTACCTTGAGGCCAGCGCCGCGCAGGACGGTAGCGGTGCCACCACTGGCTACTAAGTCGAAGCCCAGGGCCACCAGACTCTTGCCCAAGTCGAGCAGTCCCGTCTTGTCCGACACGCTGAGAAGAGCTAAGGAAGGTACGATAAGTTCGAGATTAATATTAAAGTAGGTCTAAGTTAAGGCAAATAATAAAAGAAAATGACTTACCGATCTTGCTGGAGTTCATAATTGATGTTTAGTTCTTCTGGTTGCTACGTCCAATACGCTAGGCGACTGAAATGCAAATGAAAGACGAGACGAGTGTCAGTGGGCTCTGGTTGCTGGATGCTTGGGTAGCAGTGCACAAACATGTTTTCGCGTTTTCGCTTTTTCTGGCTAGGCAACGACCTCCCCTGCGGTCTACGGTCCCCATTAGCGAGGTGTAGGGTTATCGGATACTCCCCGAATCGCTTGCATCAGCAGCCGAACGCAAAACAACAACAAATGACTCAAATTTACGTAGGTTCATTTATTTTTCCATGCAGAGTCTGGTTTACAACGCCTTATCAGTTTCAGTGACTTTTCTGGGTGGAAACTTAGCCTCCTCCTCACCCTTTTCCGCCTGGTCCTGCTTCTCCTTCTTTTTCATTTGGTCTCGCTTGCGTTGCCCATCTTTTCTCCTTTTGTGCTTGTTGGACTTGAGATGTAAGCCCCATTGGTACTCCCCTACGAAATGCCGCTCGCATATGGCACAAAAGTGACTGGTCTCTTCATCAAGGTCTGCTCCGGGATGCTCCATTTTGGCCATTGGCTCAATCTCACAGATGTCTCCGTTCCGGTAACTCTCTATGATAGATTCGGCCCGCTGATACACGGTCTGCGACCAAGCAGAGACATCACTCGTGTCCAACTCGTAGAGATCCGGCACTTGCCGATCTCGGCTAGCCAGGAAGCGATTGTTGATCCATTTGAGCTGCTTTTTCGAGTATCGTCGAGTGACCAGCTTCAGCTCATCGCAGCAGCTGCGCAGGAGATTCAATCCCTCCGGCAGACCATCCTCCTCCTTTACTTCCTCTGGGCTGGGAAGTTTATAGCTGTGCTCCCTCAAATACTGTTCAATCTTCTCATCCTGCTGCTGGTTGTACTTCATGAGGTAGGGTACAAACTCCTTATACCCAATGGTCTGTAGAACACCCGAGGTATAGGCCTGGATTGTGATCCCCTGGTGGGTGTTGTGAAAGAGCCGAAGCTCCTTGATTAGTCCCTGCTCCAGCATTCCGTCCACGCGGGAATCTAAGCGGGCATTGAGCACCTCTTGGTTGCAGCGAAGCCACAGGAGAACGATGTGCGGGTAGCGCAGGGGCCCACCCAAACGATTACCGCCGGGCTGTCCTCGCTGCTCGGCCAGCTTGTCGGTCAACGTCTGTCCGGTGCCCTGATACACTTCGATGGCTCGAAGGATCTTACGCCGGTTGTTAGGGTGAATGCGATTGGCACTGCCGGCATCGATCTTCGCCAGATGCTTGTGCAACTCCATGGTGGACATGGCACCCAGCTCCCCTTCTTTAAGCTCTGCCAGAAAACTGCCCTGTGACTGCTTATCTTGTGAGTCCACCAGGACGTCCCACAAAAGGGACTCTATATAGTAATTGGTCCCGCCCACCACAATGGGGGGCTTGGCCTGGGCTAATAAGCTTTCAATGATAGGTAGGGCTGCATTGCGAAAATGGGTGACCGTGAAGGGCTCTGCCGGAGTGGTCACGTCAAGCAGGTGATGCCTCGCCCGAGCCTGCTCCTCTTTTGTGGCCTTCGCGGTGGCTATGTCGAGGTGGGTGTAAACCTGCATGGAATCCGCGCTAATTATCTCGCCGCCAAAACGCTGGGCCAGCTCCAGGGAGAGCTTCGTTTTGCCAGTGCCTGTGGAGCCGAGGATAACAATTACCGGCACTTTACGCAGCATCCTTGGTTAATTAAAGTCAATTTAAATCAATTAAAGTAAACAAAACTTGCACGTTTCTGAGCACGTGTATTCATCGGGGAACCGAAACCACCTGTTGCCGACTCCGACAGATTTTGTTTTTGTTACTATAACACTTCGCTGACTCCTTGCCGGATTAGTCCTAATTAATTATTTTTACTAAAATAGCTTATTTTTAAGTAATCTGCTTAACCAATTGTTTAAACTTACAATTTACGTATATTCGATGCTATAAAACGATAGTTGCCAGATAGCGGCCGTAAGAAAATCGAAAATATTCGATAAATGGCGTTGACCGCAAAAATCAATTTTCAAGTTTAAATTTAAGTAACAATAATTTAGATCATTTTTATTTGTTTTATATTTTAATATATCAAGGCAAAACCAAATTTGACGTACAAATTAAGATTTAAAAGTTGGAATTTATCAATTTAAAAAGTAAAATTCTTAGGGACTTAAGGTTTATAAATATATAGCTAAAATACTGATATTTATTTTATAATAGAAATCGAGTAAAAACATAAGAAAGAAAACAAATTTCTAACAGCCAAGGTTTAAATACCATTGCAGTAATTAATTTAAAATTCGTATAAGTAAAAAGGATTGCAAAGAAAATTAAGAACACCGAATATACCCCTGCAAGGGTATAACAAATGGAAAAAATAAGTATTATGGTTTTCAAAATTTAATTATTAATTATAAGTAGAATGTTTAACGTGCATAAAGGGTTGAATATTTTTCTATGTGTATTTAGCCGTGGGCCAGCCTACGCGATATATCGTTTCATGATTCTACAAAAAAGTTGCACATCCCTAAGCCGTAATACGATCTCTGAAAATTTAAATTTTGTAAATTAAAATTTGTATTAAACATTAATTTATCAACATCACAAACCGAATGTTCTATGTCGTCGTTGCGAAGGAGTTGCCTTTAAACGGCTACTAATCAAGAATTATAACAAAATCAGCTCATCGATGATTTAGAAAATTTGAAAAACATCGATGCATCGATGTTTTCATCGATGTTTCTGCACCTCTACTTTATATCGTATATCATTCGTGCATTCTTTTGATTTACCTGCAGTTTCGTGCCCGAATATTTTTTAAAAATTGGATCAATCATTTCGATTTCGCTTTGAGCACTTACACACAACTGTCCACAACGAGTCGACGCTGAGAACCTCAGGTGCTCGGCGATTGCCTGCCGCTCCGACCGGACTTTCACTTTTACATTTAGCACAAAAAATAACAACAACACAGCAGCAGCAACAAAAGACGAAAAGGAAAGAGCCGAGGCAGAATGAGTGTGGAAAATACCAGAGCGGAAAGCAGGCCTAAGAGTGCAGTGAGAATCGGTTAGACGCGAGGGACCATTCGGAGCGGAATCCCAGCCAGAATCATTGCATCGCGCACGCCAAAGGAAAAGCAAAATAACAACAAACCAACAGCTCTATTGGGCCAGCGTGTGTGCGTGTACGGTGCCTGCGTGTGTGTGCCTGCTCCAGCGAGAGTGTGTGCGTGAGTACGTTTCAGCTGTCCAAGAAGAGGCCAAAATTTTGTGTGTGTACGTGGTCCGAGGCCTCTGAATTGGGTCAGCGAAAATCCCATTATGGAGGGCAGGACCCAAGTGAACCAGCAACAGCAGCAGCAGATAAGGAGTCGCCTGCCCTCCTCACCCAGTCCTCCGCTCAGCGTGAACCTCAGTGGCGGTCCCAATGCGAATACCAACAGCACTTTGATGGGCCTGGAGCAGGAGCAGCCGCAGTCTCAGATGGGCAGGAACAACAACAATGGAGGAGGAGGAGGCCACCATCGCAGCCACAGCATCACAAATGCGGCAGCCACGTCTTTTGTAAATCTTCTGGATGGCTTCACGGCCCGTGTATCGACGGCGGTAAGTGTGGCTGGTGGAACAAGTTCCAATATGCTTATGGACCGCGGCATTCAGAGCGCCAGCTGCACGCTTGGCTCCACCCACTCAATAGCCAGCCTTACCAGCATGGGATCGCTGGGCACGACAGCCAACGCACTGTACTCCTCCATAGGCAGTGCGCTCAACTCGATCACCTCACCCATTACAGCAGCTGCCGCGGCGGCCACGGCCACAACCACAGAGGTGGTGGTGGCCGCTGCCTCGGTGATCACTAACCATCTAAGCTCCCCCACTAGTGGCACTCCCCCACACGGCTTAGACGGGGACGGGGGCGACGACGATTGTGACGATTGCGAGGAGGACGAGGACGATGACGGTGTAGACAATGACGGACACATTGCGGCACCCACGCCAAACAAAAGCTGGTCGGAAAACAAGCAGGTGGTGCAGGATATGCGCAAGAAGATGTGCAACCTGTCGTCTATGGTGCCCACCAACGTGCAGTTCCGCCACCTTTCTGACGGCCGTGCGCGGTGCTATTTCCTGGGCACTCCGCCCCAGAGTTGGGAGACAACGTTGCTCTTTGCGGACATTAATCTGCTGCAGACCGAAGAGCAGCAGCTGGTAGTGCAGCGCCTGGAAGGCGAGTCCGGTGCTGGGAGCCCAACCCTAAGTGCAGGATCACCAACAAGCAGCAGCAGTCAGCATGGAGCTTTCCACTTCGGAACGCTGGTCAAGCCTCGGTAAGCGGAGACTTTCAACAATTTCGTAATAACTAACTAATAGCCTCATTTTCTCTATTTCCAGCCTATCGTGGAGTCCTTTGTTGCAGCAGCCTATTCAAAGCAGTGGTGGGAGCGGTGGCAGTGGCTCCGCCAGTCCCTATGCCCGCGAGTTCCAGTTGCTGCAAGAGCGCAAGCGCCTCTCCACCTGGGGCATCACCTGCTATGAATTGCACAAGCCCTCGGGCAAGCTGGTCTTTGCCTGCTTCAACGACCTCTACCAGTGTCTGGACACGGGCTACAATGTGAGTACATGACCCAAAGAAATGACCCAATTAACAATATGTTTTGGTTTAATATCGTGTTGCATACCCACGACAGTCTGGACTGCTGTTTCCCACACAACTGCGCACCTGTCCCCAGTGGACAGCGCTTGATCCGCAGATTTGCCCGCAGAATTCCGACATGATAGCCTACATTAGCGACTGTGACCTCTTTGTCACCCACACTTTGAGCGGGCACGAGAAGCGGCTCACATACACTAGCAGCGGCAGACACTCTTACGCAGATGACGCTCTAAGCGCCGGTGTGCCCTCGTATGTGATGCAGGAGGAGTTCAGCCGGTATCAGGGCTTCTGGTGGCAACCGCACTCCGACGACGGCATCTATCGTATCGTGTATGAGGAAGTAGACGAAACTGAGGTATCCCTGTACACGTTCCCCTCGTCGACGGCCGTGCATGGTCGGGTGGATGAATACCGTTTCCCGCGCACTGGCAGCCCCAACGCCAAGTCCAAGCTCAAGCTCGTTCAGTTTGTTTTGAACGAGGCGCTGCAGATCAGCGAGATTGCCATTAAGGACCTGCCCTACTCGCTGCTGGCAGTTTTCAACTGGCTGGAGTACATAGTGCGTGTCGGCTGGACACCGGATGCAAATTAGTGAGTATATAGGAAGAATTTATATCTTTACTATTCATTTTCAACACTATTAATGTATGATAATGTTGCGCATAAGACATTCTGATATTTGAACATATATAACATAATTTAATCTATTATATTGATATTTTAAATGGTAAATGATATATTTTTCGATACTTAAAATTTCTGATTTGTATGGTTAATATTGGTCTTTTCTATTTGATATACAATCCCTAATAATTCATATTTCTCTTTATTTTTAGTGTCTGGGTGCAGGGATTGGACAGGAAGCAGCAGCGGCTGGATGTAATCCTTATACCGCTAGATAACTTCTGCGAGTCGTACAGCAGCCAAGTGTCGACGCCAACAGACTCCATAGGCGATCATAGCTGGCGCAGCCTCTACAGCCGCACAATCACACCCCTGCAAGTTATCTATACGGAACACTCAGAGAGCTGGATAAACGTGCACGATATGATTCACTTCTTGGAGCTGACTGAAACGAGTGTCACCTTCCTCTGGGCCTCTGAGGAGACGGGTTTCCGACATCTCTATCTGGTCACCGCTAGCCTGTTGTTGAACCATGCAAACGGCCAATCAGAGGCGGGATCGGCCTCAGCTCAGCCCAGCTTCGTAGAGCAGTCGGCACTGCAGCCACGCATCCTCAACAAGGTGGCTCTTACCAGCGGCGAATGGGAGGTGCTGGCCAGAAGCCTCTGGGTGGACAAAGCCAACCAGCTGGTATACTTTGTGGGACTGCGCGACACCCCTCTAGAAAAGCACCTTTATGTGGTCAGCCTGCAACGACCAGAGCACATCCGACTGCTTACAGAGCCTGGATACTCTTATCTTGTAGAATTCGATGATGTAGGTAAACTTTAATTTAAACTTCCACAAATTGTAATACTCTTTTCCCGTATGCTTCCAGCAATGCCAGCTAATGCTGCTGGTGTACTGCAACATCCAGCGGCTGCCTAGTTGTAAGGTGATGCGCGTGAACCAAACATGTCAGAACGGTGGGGTCAACGGCATCCAAATTTCCCTGGTGGGCTACTTGCATGAGGGTGGCAAGCCAGAGCCGCAGTACTGCCCGCAGATCTTCCGACCTCAATTACCGTCTGGCGATATCGTATACGCTATGGTCTTCAAGCCGCACAACTTCCAGCTGGGTGTCAAGTATCCCACGGTGCTCAATGTTTATGGAGGGCCCGAGGTGCAGACCGTTAACAATACATTTAAGGTTGGTTCAAACACCTCTAATGGGACATTGATTAGAACGTAACCTTTGTTTTTATTTCACCTCACAGGGCAAGCATCAATTGCGTATGCATATGCTGGCCGCTCAGGGCTACTGCGTTATCTGCATAGATTCGCGAGGATCACGCCATCGTGGTAAACGATTCGAGAGCCACATTCGTGGACGGATGGGTCAGGTGGAGTTGACCGATCAAGTGGATGCGCTGCGCATTTTGGCCGATCAGCTGGGATACATCGATATGGATCGCGTGGCCATACATGGCTGGTCATACGGTATGTATTATTGTGTTTCATTTAGGTCCATAAAACTGGCTTCTTTTTTTATAACAACTATCAAAGCAGTGTTTAATGCTTTTCAATGGTTTTGTCATTAAATTCGTTGCTATGTTATTTTTAACAACTTGGTAGATTTCTCTAAAGTGGCTTTTAATTATGTTTTTACATAAAGATAGCTCAATTATACTGGTCATAAGTGGTTTTATATAATCTATGCTATCTTGCCACAAAAGCAAACAATTAAATTCAAACTTATTGATTTGCTATTTTTATCCAGCCAGATGTACATATATTATCATTAGCTTGCTAGTAACCTTATACTCTAGACCCAAACAAATTAAATATAAAAACACGGCCTTCTAGTCGAATTAATTTATGTAGAGTTCCAAGGGTAGACTTTTTGCACGATGTATAAATAATGCAAGTGTATTTAATGTTTGTAATTTATTCAAACAGGTGGCTACCTAAGTCTAATGGGCTTAGTTCAGTATCCAAATATCTTCAAGGTGGCCATTGCTGGAGCGCCCGTCACCAACTGGGAGTATTACGACACGGGCTACACGGAGCGTTACATGGATTTGCCCCAGCACAATGAGGCCGGCTACTCGGCCGGTTCGGTGCTCAAATACATCAATTCATTTCCCGAAGAGTATGTTAGCTTGTGCCCTAAACTAAGATTGTTATTCTCTAATTTCGCGAACTATTCCTTGCAGGGACAACCGTCTGCTGCTCATCCACGGGCTGATTGACGAGAACGTGCATTTCTACCACACTTCCCGTTTGATCAGCGCCCTAAACAAGGCCAACAAACCGTACGATCTGCATGTGTTCCCCGAGGAGCGACACTCGCTGCGTAATCTGGAATCGAATAAAAATTACGAAACGAAGCTTCTGTCCTTTTTGCAAAACTTATGAGATTCGTAAATGTAAACACGAGAATGCTTGCTGGGACAGCACCGCCCCGACCCTTTGAAGTAGTTTTCAATACATCATTGTCTTTGTTTTTATTTGCCCTTTTGTTGTTCGTGAACTTGTTTTTATTAGATAAAAAGAGAGAGAAAGAGAGAGAGCAAAATAAGTTATTATATTTTTAGCATACTTAATTTATAGAAATATGTATACAGTTGTAAGGATAGAGGAATAACGAATGTATGAGGATGACTTGATGTGGATTTTCCATCTCCCCTGCCCCTTGTAGACTCTTCAGACCAAACTGCTCACTGTAATTAATTTATACATTTTTAATTGTTTTCAACGCATACTGCTATTTTTCTTGTAAATTTATCCTATTCCTAATTATAAGTTGTCTTTAGTGCGTGAGTGCGACTGAAATGTGTGTGACTGACTGCGTGAGCGTTTCCCTAAACCTTAAACTTGTCATGCCCATTGAGCAAGCCATAATTTTGAAGTTAGCTCAACGCATACCTATACATATATCTCTTCGTTCAACCATTAGCAAGACATGTGCGACTACTTGAATATGTTTGTTTAGTAAGCAACAAGAAACATGGAATAAATTTAATATTAAATATGCCTATATATAATCATTAGTTTTACAACAAACTGATACATACATGCAAGCGTATACATTTATTTTGTTTAACAATTAAATAAACAGTTGTGTGTAAGCTCTGCGTTTTATTTTTACATTCTATCTAGCGATATTTTCTCCCACTGATGCAACTTATAAACGTGGTCTCACCAGCTTTTTTGAGGACGATAAACATTAAACAAAAAAGAAAGCAATAAAAAAAAAAAAAAATTATTTTCCCGGTTTTACCATTTGAGGAAAAGATAAATACAGGGGATTTCCTAAACGACTGAATTACTGAAAATATTGGCGATACATTTGACCGTATAGAGAAAGGGCGAAGAAAGTCAACAAAAATCCAGTTTCAAGACATGGATATACAAGAAATTTTTTATATTTCTTTTGGGGGCAATACTTGTTTATTGTAAAATCAAATTATTGTCGGACTAGCACTACTACTTTTTTGATGTACTTAATCAAGAACAGTTTGTAAAATCAAACGGTTTTTTATCGCATTTAGTAAGTTCTAGTCTATCTGAACAATTAAGCGAAGATCAGATATAGAGTGTACTCTACAAGTTAATAAAAATATTATCAAAAAACGCGGCTAAAGCTGCAAAAAATATTTTTGTTTTGAAATAATTTTGTTTAAAAGAAAAAAAGGCCCTTTATAAATTTGAATTAAAAAACACAAAGAAGGATGTGTTTTCGTGCTGTTACCGTTTAAATCTCTTAAAAATAATACAAATAATACGATTGGGGTCTTGGCCCCAAATAAGACAAAAGATTATTTTTAAAATTCGATTCATTGGCGCCGCGTGATAAGCGCATCGATAGTTCGCCGCGCCAGTCACACTGTTCGCAAGGGACGCTGAGCAGGCGCAGCCAACTTAACGTCGCAGTTGCATCTGGCCTGGCGCTGTTTTTCGATTTCTAAGCGTTCTTTATCTTCCACTCGCCGTTATGATCAGATCGGCCAAGGGCTACAACTCCAGCTGAAACAAGAACCTTTGTGTTGAGTTTGTGTGAGACGTCATCCGAGCAGCAGCATCCGCAGCCTGACCACTAGGAACAGTAGCCCGAAGAAACCGCTGCAGAAACTAGTGCAAAGGAGACCAGTGACGCCGCGAAAAAAGCAATAAAGAGGCCGGAGGACTAGAACTACACACAAACAACAAGCCCTGCATTTCAAAATGGCGCCTCCAAAGGCAACGCGCGGGGTCTTGGCTGGGCAGCCCGCCGCCGCAAATCCACTACTGGCCCTGGGGGCCGCCACCAGACGGGGCCGGAGGGGCGTCGCGGCTAACATAGATCCTAATGCCGAGAATATGCAGACGCGCGCCAAGCGCAAGGCCGACCACAGCCCCATCAAGAACGACAAGATCAAGCGCTCTGCTCTCGGCAACCTTACCAACAACGTTAAAGTCATGTCGTTGCACCCCGGAAATGACGAGGAAGCCTCTGGCTCCGTAGCCAAAAAGCCGACGGCCCAACAGCTGCAGGCCCTGATGGATGCCAAGAACCAGGAGAAAAATATGATTTTAAACGTCTTTGCCGATGCCGCGCCTAACAAGGTGATGACGCGCGCCTCCAGCAAGGTGGATGATGCGGTGGAGAACTGCCACAAGGTGCTTGACAAGATAGAGGAGGCAATGGCAAGGCCCAAGCCGCGCCCCAAGGCCGTGCCAGCCGGCAAGAAGCCTGTTTTGGAGGTAATGCCGATGCCAGTGGCGCCCCAGCCCATTCCCGTGCTGTTGCCGCCCAAACAAAACCTGGCCGCTCCACCGCCGGGCGCCATAAAGCCGGTGCGCCGCATATCTAATGACTTCAACAAGACTGAGGACAGCCTATATATGTCCGCCCTGGAGGATGTTTCCAGCTGCGACTCCATGCGCCTATCCGGAAACTTCGAGGCGGCGCGGCGTCGCTCCGCTAAGTTACAGCAAAAGACTGAGCAGCAGCCGCAGCCGCAGTTGCGGACACTGGTAGAGAGTACTCCCAGCCAGGTGGTGCCCATTCAGCCGGTGCCCCCGGGCGTGGAGGATTTTGATCGGAAGAACTGGGACGATCCCTTCCAGGTATCTCACTATGCCATGGACATCTTCAACTATCTGAAGTCGCGCGAGCCGGAGTTTCGCATCGCCGACTACATGCCCCGTCAGGTCAACCTGACCACCTGGATGCGCACGCTTCTAGTCGACTGGATGGTGGAGGTGCAGGAGACGTTCGAGCTAAACCACGAGACTCTATACCTAGCGGTCAAGATCGTTGACCTGTATCTGTGTCGCGAGGTGATCAACAAGGAGAAACTGCAACTGCTGGGCGCCGCCGCCTTATTCATTGCGTGCAAGTACGACGAGCGCTCGCCGCCGCTGATCGAGGACTTTTTGTATATCTGCGACGGTGCCTACAAACACACCGAGCTGGTGTGCATGGAGCGGGAGACGCTGCGCATTATCCAATACGACCTTGGTATTCCGCTCTCGTACCGCTTCCTGCGCCGCTACGCCCGCTGCGCGAAGGTACCGATGCCCACGTTGACGTTGGCGCGCTACATCCTCGAGCTGTCGTTGATGGACTACGCCACAATTTCATTCAGCGACTCTCAGATGGCCTCTGCCGCCCTCTTTATGGCTCTGCGCATGCACGGCGGCGCCGGGCAGCTGGATAACCAGACCTGGAGCCCGACGCTTATACACTATACGGGCTATCAGCTGGCAGATTTTGCCGAAATAGTTCCCGTGCTAAACGCCGGACTGCATCGTAAGCCACGGACCACAATCAAGACGATACGGAACAAGTACTCACATAAGATATTCCACGAGGTGGCCAAGGTGCCGCTGCTGACCAACCAGGAGCTGTTCCAGAGCAACCTTGACATGAACGAAAGCAATCTGTCGTAGGATAGCCCTCAAGTTTAGCCAAATTGAAATTCAAATCGAACTGCAAAATGTTACGCTTCAGTTAGGCTCTAAGACGCTTCAGCCACACCCACTCCTGACCCCTGACCCGTCAGCCCCAAACATCTGACTCTTCAACACCCTCCCAACCTTGATAAAGACGAAACTGCGGACGCTACCGCCTCAATCAAAACCTTTACCCCTCCCCCAATCCAAGCTCCCACAATTTATATATTCTTACGCATTGTGACCTTTGCATATTTTTGCATAAATATGGTGTTAAGCGAGCCCCTTCTGTTTATTTAGCCATGTATTATTGTTTAGTTTTTTCACGTATGCATAAACACCTAGGCATCATAAAGCTAAGCAGGAGCGCTCCCAACTCATTTTCAGCCCATCCCACCATCTAATCATTCATCTAGCGATCGGGCAAATTATGTATTAATATGTACGCTAGTTTTAAGAGCTGCCAGCATTAAATAAACCTAACACTTAAGTACCAAAGCCGACATGGACACACCAAGTAACTTATTATACATACACACGCTCACTTATATGCAGACGCAAGGATGCCTACCAGCGCGACTAGCAAAGGCACGTGTGTCCTGTACAACCTGGAAACGCGCCACGATCAACCCTCGTCCTGTCTGTAGAGTACGTAGACGTTGTTCATTAATGCTGTTGTTTGTTAAGCTACTCATGGTCTCTATTCCCTCGCCACCCAGCCCCATCCCTGGCCGGCACTCCTAAACTCAATTCACCTCACCTCCTCTAGCCATGAATATGTTGATAACGTTGCATTGTTTCAGTACTAGTTATATGTATATGTATGTACTCCATGTTATGTATGTATTGTTTTTGCAAAGAGAATATACCAATAAACATTTTTATACGTCCGTTCAAAAAGTATCTAAGATTTTTGAATGCAAGTAAAAGCCGAGGTTAATGTCTTCTTTTGTTGCATATAGTCAGGTATGTAACTCGCTGTGTGTATCTCATTTTCCTTCTTTCCCTTAAATGGAATCTTGGTACAAATACTTTTTTCTTTCTCTTTAGGAAACTAATAAGCCCAGTGGGGAGATTTAAAGAGGAGAATGCTGAGGAAGCACCGCTGCAAAGATATCTATAGGCTTCCATAAAAATCGAACATGTTTTAGAATTTTTATTTAATTTCAATGATTTTCCTTGTAGAATACTTTAAAATTGAAACTATGTGTTGGAATCTTTCTTTGCAGAAAGCATTTCCCTTCAATAATCATACACTATTAGGGGTCAAAAGTTGGAGGGAAGTATATGAGACCCGGCCTGTTCGTGGGGTCCTCTATATCACGCTTCGATGTGGGGTGAGTGTATTACCTCTTCTATTGTTCCCTCATCTTCGCACAGCTGAATCCCTGCACTTTTTACGATCATCTTCGAACAGCTGAGAGCTGAGATAACCTAAGGACATCAAACCCTGTCTGGAAATGGTCCCATCTATCCGCTACAGGTAAAATTTCCCAATGTCGTCCGCCCAAATCATTCATAATTTGTGAGTGTTTGTGCGCTTGCTGTGTGTCTGTGAACTCTCTATTCGGGTTTGCTGCGGTTCCTTGTTTTTGGCGCGCCCGTCTTTCATTTTAGCGCCAAAAATTTGTTAAGGATTTGCGCGGCAGGCTGCGCATGCGCCGCAAGACATCAAGACATCGTCCCCGGATCAGTTCCCCTTCCCGTTCGGCTGCACACACTATTTCAGTCGCTGCAGTTGCGCCTGAAAAGGCACCACCGCCTTGGGTCTTTGAATCTTGCGCTGATTTCCTACCACCACCTTTGGTTCGTCTCACTCCGTCCGTCCTCCGTCCAGAGTCCTGTCATTGTGTGCTCCTTTTTTTCTTTTTTCGGCTGCCTGCCAGCCAGGTAGCTCTTTTCCTCTGCAATTGTGTCCTCGACGGAGAGCGAGAGAGAGGACACCATGCCGTGTATGCGTAAGGTTATCTGTCTGTATGAGAGCTAAATGCATGTGGCTTTTTTTTCTGGTATGATTCCATGGGTGCCCGTCCTCAAGGTGCAACTGGTAACTGGTCAGCATTGCTAATTGCCTCGGTTGGGTGTGCGCAGGAATCAAGTTTATTTCAGAAGGACTCGCAGATACAGAGACAGCTGCCCTTGGACAAAGGGGCGTCCGTCAACTTATGACTACGACTTGGGTTTCTCCACACCCCAAAAAACCCATCACAGCTCCCACTTGTTGTAATCCCGTCGTCCCTCAGTAAGCGGGCGAGTTGAAGGCGCCGTTATAGCCGCCTCCATATCCACTGCCATAGCCGAAGGCATTGTGGTTGTTCAGCGTTCCGAAGGCTCCTTTGTGAACTCCATCCTCCTTGTACTCGGTATTCATCGCGAAATGGTGGTCCCAATGGTTGGGTGCCGCTGGGTTGTGGTCGGGATAGCGATAATGGTTCTGAGTGCCTGTTGCTGGTCCGTGAACGCCAGCGACTCCCGGATAGCCAGCTACTCCCGGAACTCCAGCGACTCCCTGGACTCCTGTGACTCCAGGAACTCCAGCTACTCCTGGAACTCCTGGTACTCCTGGAACTCCAGCTAATCCTGGAACTCCGGCTACTCCCGGAGCTCCAGTTACTCCAGGATGAACTGCGGCACCAGGAGTCACTCCGTATGCTGGAAACTGAGCTTGCTGGGGATAGCCCGGGTACATTGGCAAGTATGTGCTGCCATAAGGATAGTAGCCTGGAACTTGGGGATATACTACTTGCTGCTGAGGATATTGAAAAGGTGGAGAGGCTCCTCTACCTGAAAAGAACAAAAATCAGTAGAAACAATAAATTCTTAAAGGAAGAGTTACCTGCAGATGGATATCCTGACGCGGAGATTCCTCCACCTGGATAAGGAACCGGAGCTTGCTGGGCTGGAAATCCTGGAGGCGGATAGGCGGGGACCGGTTGACCTCCCGAAGTGGATGGATTTGGTAACGAGCTGCCAGGGAAAACAACTGTGTTCGTACTGCCCGCTCGCACCCCCTGGCCACCCTGCTCGTGCCCATGGGCAGCATCGATGTCTCCACCACTGGCGCCACTAGGACCCGAGTAACCCCCTCCCAGCTGAGCCAATCCGGGATACAATTGGGAATTGAGGTTGGCCCGCTGGCGATGGCGACTGCTGCTGATGCCGCCCGTCAGAGTGGAGGCCAGGTTGAACTCTGTTTTCTGGTCCTCCTGGCTCTCGTCTCGGCTGAATTGGGAATTAGCCTGAATGCAGGCAACAAGGATGACGCCCAGAGCAGCGAAGGCGATTCCCCTCCTGCTGGCCATGGTTTTGTAAGCGAACTAAACTTTTCAAGCTCTCGGCGCGTGTATTTAACGCTGAGATGGACTGTAAAGAGCGCTTAGCCTGGTGTCTATTTTTAGGATTATCAGCGGTGGCGAGATAAGTGGATTCATTGAGAGTAATTTTGTGTGTCCTACACTGCTATAAAATTTGGGAAAAATAAAAAATCCAATCAAAATATATTCGATGGCACTATTTGGATAACGGAATATGTTTTATTATTGTTACATTTCCATAGGTATATTAAAAGATGTGTTAACAACAACAATAATAACAATTTAGTTAATATCTATTATTTAAAAATTTGTTAAAAGTGTTTTTTGAGTGTTGTAATTAAATGAAGTGAGAATTGTGTACCCAGGTCGATTTCTGGGAATTCCCAAGTCCCAAAATTCATCTTAGCTAAGTATATAATTATTATGATTCTGTATATACTATATAAAACTAAAGCATTCTGAGACAACCTTGTTTACTACCTAGACTTAGCAGTATTAGAAACAAAGGTTTTTCTACTATATACATATGTGTGGCATGAGATTAAGTGGTCAAGGCTCTTCTACTCGATTCCATTCATCTGCCTTATCGCCTGCTCAGCCTAGCTATAAAAACTGGAGGAAGCGTCGATTAAATAGCAAAATCAAATTGAATACTCAAACATGCAGTTGCTGGCTGTGATACTAGTGCTAGTCCTGGCCGGAGTGGCCCACTCCCGACCCACTTTTGATAAGATAGCCGAAGTCCTGCTGAACGCCTTCGATGACCCCCAGCCGCATTATCATCAGCCAGGAAGGCCACTGCCAGGAGGACGTTACCCGTATCCACACCCCGGTCCAGGGCCACTAATCCAAGAAGGCTACGAGCACGGCTACGACTACCACTATGGCGGAGGCCATGGCTATCAGGGCTATCAGCAGGAACCACACCCAGGCTACCCAGGAGGATACTATCCCCAGCGTCCGCCAGCGCATCTCCCTGCATCTTATTATCCACCGCCACAATCCTCGCGTCCTGGCTACTCCGCACACCATCCCGCACCGCCCACTCCTGCTCCCGGTGGCTACTACCAGGAGCAATACGGCGGCGGATACAAGCAACGGGGTTACTAGAGTTCACATCTGACCCACAATCCCCGCCCATCCAATATTCTGCTATGTCATCTGTTTGTTTTTTATAATTTATTAAAAAATTCGTGAGTTTCGTCAAGCATTGGATTTTGTTGGGCTTCTAGAACCCATTTACCAGACACCAAGACGATCTCGAGCGGGCTATGAATATTCAACAAGTGCGCATTGGGGAAGTCCCCAGCCAAGACTCATCTCCGTCTCACATCGATGGGCTCGGAGGGAATCAATTGGTTGGGCAGGTGGACGTACTTGCTGGAACTGGGGAATACGATGGGTCGCTCCTCTGATGCCTCAATCGAGTGATATGGGAGGGGCACCGGTGTGGGCAACGGAAGGGGCAGTGGAATAGGAGTAGGATTGACCTGGTTCGGGGGTGGCACCAGTGGCGGTCTATTGGTGCCTATGATCAGAGTGTCTTTGGTGGGCTGCGTGGGTGGCCGTGGCTGAAAGGTGGGATTTGTTATCACTGACTTGGGCGTGGTTGGTGTTGGTGGCGAGGTGGGTACAGTTGGTGTTTCAGGAGTCGTTTTTTGAGCCCCGTTATCCGGATCGTTCCAATCGTAGCTCGGGTAGGGTTGATTGTTGTCCCAGCCGTTCCATCCTGGCGGTGGTCTCATTCCTCCTCCCCAATCTGGCCTCGGTGGTGGTGGCGGTGGCGGTCGCATCCCGCCTCCATTCCAGCCGGGCCTCGGGGGAGGACCGCCTCCGCCGCCATTCCAGCCTGGCCCCCCGCCACCTCCATTCCAGCCGGGCCTCGGGGGAGGACCGCCTCCACCGCCATTCCAGCCTGGCCCCCCGCCGCCTCCATTCCAACCGGGACCCATTCCGCCGCCTCCATTCCATCCGGGACGCGGTGGAGGCCCTCCTCCGTTCCAACCTGGCTGCTGTTCCCAGCCGAAGTCCGGCTGGTTGTCACCAGCTCCCCACTGCCAGCCTGGCGGCCAGCCAGGAGGAGCTTGCTGGCGGTTGGGAGGTCCACCCCGTCTATTGGGTCCCATTCCGGGCCTTCCCTGCTGCAGCCTCTGCATCTGCTGCTGCTGTGGTCCAAAGTGATTGTTGTGCAGGCCATTAATGAGGCCATTGATGGCTCCCAACCCAGGAAGTTGGGCCACCACGGTGACGCCCCCGGCAGATGCCACGGCTCCGGAATCCGCAGAGGAAAAGGCGAACTGAGCGCGGCACGTGGGGATAGAGAACGCGATAGTTGCCCAAACGAGACAGGCTCGGGAAGCAACCAATGCTGGCGAAGATCGCGACATGATCGGGCGATCGCCGCGAGAGGCTGGTTCTAACTGAGGGGGCTAAGTGATGCGATAATCGGCGATGCTTGACTAGACCCCCAAAAACCTGTCCGCCGATCGGCGGGTGAGTATTGGAGAGTGAGATTAAGATGGTTAGTGAGAGCTGATCCGCTCTCCAGCGGCAATCAACGCTAATCATCTTCAAACGAAAGGTAAACAAAGGCCAACAGCAACTTGAATACACAGAAAACCCAATTATATAAGTAGAATGAATAATAAATCAATAATAAACAATGCAAAAATCAAGAAATTATGATAGAGCTTCTGTTTTTTGTTTTCTCACATTAGTAATTTTTAGTTAAGGGAGGATCAAATTAATTTAAAATAAAACCTCAAATCACAATTGTTGTTGGGAAAAAGACTCCATAAATTACAAATTTAGATCATTAATTAAATAAATCGTGTAAAGCATTTCTTTAACCGAGTTATCCGGTTCGAATTTCTTTTAAATATGAAATATTGCGCTGGATTTCCTTTTCGTTTAAATAAACTGAGTCTCAGCTGAGTGGTAGTTTATGATTTTGTTATGGTTGGGAATGTGGGGATGTGGGGATGTCCGTTGTGTCCACTGGCCAGTGGCGATGGCACTGTCAGTCTTCCAGTGCGTGCTCCGCATGCTGATCATGCCGATCCGTCTGCTATAATAAATTCAGCATAATGCATTGAGTCGCCGCGACGCTAGCCCGTTGTCCGAGCTAATCTTCCCGAGATCCCGACGCTTTTTATGGGATTAAGAAAACGTAAAAAAGAAACAATTGAAATGAGCTAGACCACAATGTGTCACCATGGCTGCTCCAACTCCATTCCGCTACCATTCCCCAGGGTATAAATAGGGGGGAACTGCGTAGATGGACAGTCAGAACTGGAAGTTTTTCGAAATAGAAGCAGCATGAGAACCCAGGCCTCCCTTCTTGCGATCCTCGCTCTGCTGACTGCCTGCTGCCTGGATTGGAGCTATGCACTATTCTTCAAATCCTGGAAGACCGGCAGGGGATATGGTGGAGCACAGAACTATGGATACAATGGATATGGCAGCTACGGCTATGGCAACTATGCATCCGGCTATGGGTACAATTACCCGTCCTATCCGGCCTACTCTTCCTACACGTATCCATCCTCGCCAGGCTACTCTTCATATCCAGGACGAAGGACTTCTGGTCAGCGACAAGGTCGTACCTACTCGGAAATACAGAGGGTTATCAAGCCCGATGGCTATGTGGGTCTCGGTGCAAGTCGATTCCTTCCAGCTAGGAGTCGATTCTCCCCTCTTTGGGGCTAACTTAAGTTAAGTTAAGTTAAGTTAAGTGCGTGTTGTCAGCAGTATTAGTCATTAAAATAAAGTTATCGAAAGTTACATCCATCCATAAGTTGTTTAATTATTTTAAACAGTGCCAATGTATATATCAAGAGATTTACGATCACTGACTCGTACTTACGGAGCAGTAGCTACTTGGGACGTGATGTGACTGCAAATGGAATGATGTCGCGCCTCCATTTGATAGCTTGCTGGCATCTGTCGGTTATTGGGATACTGGAGTAGAGCCCCTCTGTCGGACATTCAACCGAGGGATTCCTTCAGGGTATTTCACAGAATATTCATCGTGTATGGGATAAGTTATTTATCGGTAATTGGTCAGTCCTGTGTCATATTTCAACAGACATATTTGCATATAAGACTCATTTGATGGAGACGATAAACACTCTCAGTTGTATGATTTCTTGATAGCTTTTTAAATAATATAGTTTTTATAATCTACAGAATTGTTCACTCCATGTGAGTAAAAATAATCTCAAATTACCCTTAAGTTGACGTGCTTTTATACCCGGTAGCCATAGAGTAGAGGGTATTTAAAGGTAAGAACCAACAGAGAAGGAGACTTTTTCGAGGCAATAAAGCATATATATTTATATGGGAATATGTAAAAAGGTGTGTAATCATGCTATGCATTTAATTAAATGATTCAACACATTTTAATACAATTTCTAAAGAACAGTTCAGTTAATCATCAAACAAATTCCACGGGACTTTGTTATGTATTTCACAATTTCCCAAATAGTTTTCTTTATACATTTTTGCTGACTAAATGTAAATGAATCACTTCATTATTAGTAATAGTATATTAAATATATACGCAACTTATTATTATATGAGTTATCAATAAATAATAATACGATTAGCTTTTTAATCTGGTTGAGAGATTGTAAAACAATGTAATTGCTACGTACCATAATTTCCCAGAAGTGCTTTTTTAAGGCCAAAAAAGAAGTTACTTGTAATTTTCGGTTGATGATCTGATAATGAGGTCGGACATCATCTGACTGGACTCATGGCTTACGAGTGTGAACTGTATATAGCTGTTTTACGAGCACTTACGCCTGGTTCCGATTAAGATGCAGTCGCTGCTCGCCTAGGACTTCCCCGACTGCCATTGAGGAAGTGAAACCAGAAACCAGATCCAAATCCCAAGCCGTCTTACAGGAAGGAAGCCATCGGCTGAAGTCAGTGACAAGTGTGTATTTGTGTATTTGCGCCCAACATGGCAATTGTTTATGCAAGAATTTGCTAATACAGCGCCTCAGATGGCGCACCTACGTCATTACCTCATGTCGCTGGAGTCGCTAATTAGAATTTAAATACGTACGACACCAGGTCCAGCCGTGCTAGTAGAGCCAAATCATTCACCACGCAATTAGAGTCAAGATCAGGTGCGATACATACGCTGACTCACGCCCGATCGGCCGGCATAACGGGCTTGCTGCTGCTGCTGCTGCTGGTGTGGTGTGAATGACTTGGCGCGGGCAGCGTGTCAGTAAATATCGAGAAAACAAAGCGATCATAAAAAGCCATATCATACAAAGAGACTGCGCGAGATCTACGTGAGCGGCAACGCAATTCTCCGGCGTTTCGGTGGATTTTTGCTGCGGTGCCAAAACCTGATTGATAAGCCAGCCTCTGAGAACGGCAAGAACCGATCAGCCGCCTGCGATATCCATATAAATAGGCCGGTCGCCGGCAGTAGTGCAGTTCAGTACACTCGCAGCACCAGCACTCTTCTTCACGAGCCATGTCAGTCCAAGGATTCCTGATCAACCTTCTGGTTGCCGTGCTCCTGCTCGTGGCCGCCGTCTCCGGCTCACCGGCCCGTGGATATTACCCATCGCCGCCCCGCGGCGGACGCAGCTACACGGACATTGCCCGAGTGGTGAATCCCAATCAATACGCCTTCGTTGGATCCCGAAACTATCCGGGTCAGCCCTTCTGGCCGGCGGGAAAACGTTAACTTCCGAGCGGAGGCTTTAATTATGGTTAAGATATTAAATATTTTAGGATTGATTCAAGGTTAGCTAAGAAATGAACTGATTCATATTTACACTAAAAAATACTCATCTGGAATTAACTTAGTTTTGTAACATAAAAAATGAGTCTACAATTGCCCTTGAGAAATATTATTTATAATGCATTGTTTTAATTAAAAGATTATTTTATTTATAAACTATTTATTGATTTATTACTTCTTTTACACTTAGAAAACATCTTTCTCTGTTCTTTGACATCCGAATATAATTAAATCAAGGCAACCGAACTCTTTGAAACTTGGTTAATTAGGAGGATATTAATGGATGTCGGGCATTAGTGAGTCACACCCACTTATAGAGGGCTTTTACTATAAAAGGGTTGTAGAGGCACTGAAGGTGCTACATCACAATAAGAGCTCAAATCAACAACAAATTGACACTAAATTCTACATTTCTTTGAGATGGATAAAAAGGAATCCACGTCCAATGCCATTTGGTGGATCAAAAACCCAAAGGCAGTCAAAGACAAGCAATCCAAGCGTAAGTCATCTTTGGGATCTGCCTTTTGCCTTGATATGGCAGATCTACTGAGGAATATATCGCTGCAAGGTTACAACAAGCTTTTGTCACCGGACCTAACTCTGGGACAAAGGTAAAGAAGATCGATCTTGTAATTACTCTTAGTTCTTAGTACTTGTGACTACATTTAATTGGCCTTGGACAGAATGATTTGGTTACTCCTCCACATGGCCACAACCATTTCTCTGGTGGTGGTGCTCTCGCTCACGTGGGAGCAGTTTGTAGCCCAGTCCTTTGTGACCAACCTAAAGGATCCCCTTTATCCCGTGGAGAATGTCCCGTTTCCCGCGGTTTCCATATGCACAAACAACAGAATTTCGCGGCAGGCCATCATTCGGTACGCCGAGGAACTGTAAGCAATGCTTTAAATAATAAATATGGATAGTTATCGTTAAATTTAAAACAATTCAGGCGACTGAATAGTCCCGTAAATCGTCCCGTGGAATATTACCTGGAGCGCTTAAGCTTTTTCCGGGAGTTTTACATTCATGTGGGCGTTGTTGTGGACACCGATGATTTTGGAACCTTTCAGACTTTTCTCGATGTCTTTGGAACCTGGAACAATGAGACTTTCTTCAACACGCGACGAATCATGAAGCAGGTGAGCCAATTGGCGGACTTTTAAATTGATAAATGTACCTATGTATGTACCCTAGCTGACCCCCAACTGCCAGGATTTCCTGCTGAAATGCAGCCTAGCCAATGTGGAAATCCCCTGTCTTAGCAGGGATGCCTTTCAGGAAAGCCTTACCATGTACGGACCCTGCTGCACCTTCAACATGGAAAACAAGTAGCTGCAGCTCCAGTTAACTTAACCTTCACTCATTTTAATCTTTGCCAGACTCAAGCAACGCAACTACAAAAATCGCCTAGCCAGCTCGGAGCTAGGACTAACGGTGGTGCTGAACTCCAGCCACTCCGACTACTTCGCCCCCATCTTGAACACGAATGGCTATATTGTCTTGGTTCACAATGCAGAGAACTATGCCTCTGTTAGCTCCTCCAACGCACTAGAGATGTTTCCGGGACAGGGTGAAGATAGTTACTTGCAGATCTACGCTCGAGTGGTGGATACCGATGAAAGCTTGAAGTCCTTCTCCCCATTTGGGGTAGGTTTAAACAAGTAGACGTAAAGGTTTTTCTAAATATCCACTATCCACTATATCCAGCGACGTTGCTATTTCGACCACGAGGCCCACACTCCCAGCAACGAGCAGCTGATGAAGACCTACTCTTACACTTACTCCTTCCCAAACTGCATCACCAGGTGCCGGATTCGCAGCATCATTGCTCTGTGCCGCTGCCTGCCTTTTCAAATGCCCCTCCAGTTGGTGGAGAACCTCGATGGCGTGGTGTTCTGCACGCTAGGCCATGTCCCGTGCATCAACCAATACATGTGTAAGCTGAAGCGTTGGTCTGTGAGAACTGTATGGTATCTCGTATCCCACAGTCAAGTGGCG
Source organism: Drosophila nikananu (assembly GCA_008042635.1). Classification (NCBI taxonomy): domain Eukaryota; kingdom Metazoa; phylum Arthropoda; class Insecta; order Diptera; family Drosophilidae; genus Drosophila; species Drosophila nikananu. The sequence goes on from VNJV01002669.1 coordinate 34,593, forward strand.
CAACGTGCTGACGGAGAGGCATATAATCCCGGGACTAGAGCGGGAAATCGAGGAGGCCTTGTACTGTCCCCAGTGCCTGCCCTCCTGCAGCGATGTCCAGTACCGGGTTTCCATGAGTGCCCTGCCCATTGACAACTACCTGGCCACCCTGAAGGTTGACGAGAACAACCAGACCGAGTTCAGCTCGGACATCTCCGTGCTGAGGGTTTACTTTGCGGATCCGTATGCCCAGTACTACATCCGTCTGCTTAACAACGCCTGGTTTGAGGTGTTTAGTGAGTTGTATCCTTGTCATACATTAGAGTAAAAACTAATCCTTCTGTTTCAAAGGTACGATTGGCAACATCATGTCCATTTTTGTGGGCTTCTCCATGGTGGCAATATTCGAGATTCTCTTCTTTCTGACGAAGTATATCTATGAGGGCGGCAACCGCATCGTGGAACAGAATATCATCGAACGTAAGGCCAAGCAGTTGGAGACCAAAAAGTTGTACATATGTCCTTAGAGTGTACTATATATTTGGATTTAAATATGAGGGTCACAAATCATCTTAATTAAATAATCCTTTTAACTTGCAAAATTAAACTGAGATATTTTCGTTTTGAAAACTCAGTCAAAAATTTATTGCTTTCCGTAGTTTTGTAAATCTTTAAAAAGTGTGTACATGTTTCTTGTGGCTAGAAGCTTTGCACTAACCCATTCAGGGACCCGGAGTCACTTTGGCTTTAACTATGACAAGCAGGGGAGAGATTGGAACGTGAAGGGAGGTCGAAGGCAGTCGCCTATTGCGCTGTGCACCCTCAATGTGAGCATGTTCCCAGGAAAAAGAAAACTTTCGCTAATGTCAATTTACCCCCAAGAGCACTACGTGCAATGTTCCCAAACTAAAGATGATTAACTATGATCAACTTTTGGGCGATCCCTTGGCGGTGATTAACAATGGCCTGACTGTGCTCCTGAGGATCCCAAAGACTGTTGAGGGAAAGCAACCCGCTTTGAGCATCAGCAGTGAAGACGGGCATGTGTTTGAGGCCCAGCAACTGCATTTTCATTGGGGTTCCGAACTGACACAAGGATCCGAGCATAATTTGGATGGTAATTTTTATGACGGGGAACTCCATATAGTTCACAAGAATTCCAGCTACAAAACCAATCAGGATGCTGCTCTGCATTGCAATGGCTTCGCTGTCTTGGCTGTGCTCCTTAGGCAGTCGGAGGTACTAAGGCTCCACGGTTAATCCTATTTTGATTTTATTCATTCCTATTCGTCATTTGCAGGTTCCCCTAAATGAGTCTCCGGCAATGAATGACATATGCAAGCAGGTGGGAGAGATTTCTGATATGAACGTCATCCAACCCCTTCAGGAGGAGATGACCCTAGAAGATCTCTTCGTTAGCATAGACCCCCACAGATACCTGGCCTACCAAGGTGTGTACCGAAAGCGCATTGCCCCATTGTATTTACTTTATGCTTTTAGGTTCTCTCACCACTCCGCCCTGTGCTGAGGCAGCCCTCTGGTTCGTTTTCCTGACTCCGGTCGATGTGCCACAGGAACACGTAAGACAAATGGCGCGTAAGGGAAATAATATAATGTTAATACTTAACTTTTGATGCCTAGTGGCAGAACTTCTGGCAGCTGAGGGACTCCTGTGGTAAGCGTGTCCTGAATACTTATCGGGATCTACAAGAAAGTTACGAAAGACCAGTTTACCTAAGTTTAGGCAAAGAATGTGAAATTTATAGTCATTAATTGTAAATGTTTAGTCCAAAAACCATAAAAATTGTGATGTATCAATGTGAAATATAACATTTTAGAAAGTGCATGCGGTTTTTGTTTGTAAACAATTGAAAGCTTAGGCCAAAGTGTTTTATTGAAAGCTTTTTGCCGGCAAACAGCTGATTATTGGTGCCGGAAAGGCCCGGAATTGCATTTTCTTGCTGCGTAGGAGGTTCAACTGGTGTCGAACGGATGTAATCCACTCGTTTTTAAAGCCTAAATTGGGGAAAACATGAAGCGCCTCACGGAACGAGTGCATCACGAGGAGATTGCGGAGACCGAGAAGGTGGTTTGGGTAAAGCGGGATGACGCCCGTGCCAACAGCAAGCTGCCCATCGTCTACTCCAGGGAGTATGCCGTGCGATTCGCTGGCCTTGAACGCCTGCACCCCTTCGATGCGGCCAAGGGCAAGCACATACAGCAGGTGTGTATGTATCCCGTGTCCTTCAACGCCACGCAATGTAGCGTCGCTTTTGTCACAGTTCCTGTGCACCGAGCTCCAGCTGGACGAGGGCAGCTTCTACGAGCCAAAGGAACTGAGCAAGGACCAGCTACGCCGCATACACACTAGGCAGTATCTGAAGTCGCTCAAATGGAGTATAAATGTGGCCTGCATTGCCGAGGTTCCGATCATGGCCTTCGTCCCGAATCGCTACATTCAGCGGGCCTATCTGCGTCCAATGCGCTTCCAGGCGGCCGGCTCCATTCTCGCCGGCAAACTGGCCCTGGACTACGGATGGGCCATCAACCTCGGCGGCGGATTCCATCACTGCTGCTCGACCAGAGGCGGCGGATTCTGTCCATATGCAGATATCTCGCTCCTCATCGTCCGGCTCTTCGAACAGGAGCCCTTTCGAGTGCGCCGCATCATGATCGTAGACCTGGACGCTCATCAGGGCAACGGTCACGAGCGGGACTTTAGCAACGTGGCCGCCGTCTACATTCTGGACATGTACAACGCTTTCGTCTATCCGCGGGACCATGTGGCCAAGGAGAGCATTCGCTGTGCGGTGGAGCTACGAAACCACACAGAGGATGCCTACTACCTGAGGCAGCTGCGACGCTGTCTGATGCAGTCCTTAGCCGAATTCCGTCCCGATGTCGTCGTCTATAATGCGGGCACCGATGTGCTCAATGGAGATCCCCTTGGCAACTTGTCCATTACGCCGGAAGGAGTGATGGAGCGCGATAGGCTTGTGTTTAGCACGTTCCGAGCATTGCGCATCCCTGTAGTCATGCTACTCAGTGGCGGCTATTTGAAACAATCAGCAGGCGTTATAGCCGATTCCATTGTCAATTTGCGTCAACAGGGCTTGTTAGCTTAGGCTAACCTAAGCAACTTAGGGTTTGATACGGATTTTGTAATGTCATTTCTACCAAAGTAATGCAGAACTGCGAGTTACTGGATGAAGAATAGACTTGTGTAACCGAGACCTGTGAAAGGAAAAGTGTTTTCTTATCTGACAGTAAAACACATGATGCACACCTTATCAAAATTTATTAAACATATATATTTATAATTTAGAGTCGTTATTATAATAATTATTTGTCTTCTATGAAGTGATAATTTCAGATCATTAAGTTCAGTATCGCAAAATATGCAGAAGGTATAAATATTTCCATTGGTTTACTATAGCAGTTCTTGTCACAATATTTGTACAGACATCTCTTTCTTGGCCTTATTAGAGGTTTCATTATTATTTTCGTTTATCATTATGTACACTACAAAACGGGCGGGAGGCCGCGACAAGTAAATAGAACTAGTTTCTTGCGCAGGAGAGTGTGGATTTTGTCGTAATTGGTTAAATATCTATTATGTATGATACAAAATAGTCGCTAGAGGCTAATTTACTTCTTTAAAATACAAAAATACATACAAATAAACGTTCGCTTAATGGCTTAAATTACGAGTTAGAATATCATTATAGTGCTTTTTCTGGCATTGGTTTAGATTTTCTTGAAGATGTCCACTGACTAACAGGCCGTCGGCGGCGGCAACCTAAAAGGGCACACACACATTTATATAAGAGAGCAATTAGTCGAAACGCTAGCAAACTAACTACTTTGATAACTGTTAACGCGCATGCAAGCAGAATTTTTTGGAATGAACACGAGCTGAACACGATGATGATGGCTCCGCTGCGGCAGTCGTAACTTCATCAACCAAATAATCTAAAAACAATAAATCTCAAATAAATATTACAAGAAAACAAAAAGAATATACTATGATCTTAATGTGACAGATGGATGGTGGCTGTAACTTTTCACGAAAAACGAATGACGAGCAAATGCTGACTTACGCGGCATTGCTAGCAGGCAAGTCCTCGAAGAGGACTTCCGAACGTGAGCTTATAATGTACACCAAACAGAAGGAGACGATGAGCACCACTATGCCGACGCTGAGTATTGTGATCTGGTGCACATTGGACGGACGCAGGAAAATGCGCGCACTGAACTGGGACCAGGTGGACTCGGTCCAGGTAGAGTATTGCCCCGAACTCCAATTGTAACCTATTAAAATCATACACTTTAGAACACGGACCTGTTGACTGCAGAGGGGAATGGCTTACCATCTATAAGAAAAGCCGGGCTTAGGGCGTAGCTGAAATTCTGGGTCGTAAGGCGGCATTCTCCGACGTTGTTGTAGCCGGCGAAAAAGTTCAGCGGCAATTCGGTGCAGTTTTCTTTAAGAATATTTGGCTTTGGCTGCGACAGAAGATAGCCTAGAACACGGTACATCCAGCCAGATGACTCCTGAGATCCCCCTAAGACGCTTATATAGCTGTAATGGTAAACAATATGACACTAACTTTTTACTATTACTCTAATGCTGCTTATACACTCACCGCATCGGAGGTAATTGCAAGCCATTGGGACTGCCAGGATACGACGAGGCCTTGAAGAGCGGACAGTCAGCCGACTGGAGGAAACAATAAAGAAGCTCGTCGGCCAGCAATGGATTGGCCACCTTGGTGCCGGTGTACTCCTCTCCAGTAAGTGTCTGGTAGAGCGCCAATGCCACAATTGAAGATATATTACGTACTTTCATCTGCAGGGAATCTGCTTTCAGCCCCTTAAAGTCGTTCACATCTGCCAATTGGGTGAAATCCTGGCTTGTGTTGGCATAAGTAAAGTCTACATTATCCACATCATCGTAGATGGAATGGTAATATTTGTTCGTTGGCCGCGCGTTTAAAATGAGGGCCCGAAACTTTGGATCGCGCCGCAGGAAAGACTGCGCTGATGTGGGCGGTATATGGGCGCTAATTTCCGACTGAATGTTTAGGTTGAAACTGTAGCGCGGTGACTTGGCGTAGTTGTTCAGCAGCCCCAGCAATGTCTGGGCCGGCTCTTCACCTGTCAAGGCATGAAGCTTGATGTTAGCTATGTCATCCAGCGTACCGATGTCCAGCATGAACTCTATATTGTCAAAGGCAATCGGAGAGCTGCGCTCAGATTCTGGGGGGAACTCAAGTTTCTCCATGTCGTAGACAAACCTCTGTGATCCTATATAGTCGTAGGATTCTCCATTGAAAGTCACAAATAAAACATTTCGAAGGGGATCGCGGAGCGAGCTTTGAGGCGGCAGCAGTTGCCGCAGAAGATTCGCCACATGCGTGAAAACGGCCAGCCCCATTAGGGAATCCATTGCTCCTAGGCCTAAAATTGAAAGAAAATAGGATGATATCGAAGTTTGACTGGATTAAGCCACTCTTACCAACTCCATCAAACATGCTAACCGTATCCAGCCGGCAGGTTACCATTATAAACTTTTCATCCGTCCTGATAACCTCGACGCCATCAACGACCGAAGGAGAGTCCCGTGGATACACAGTGGCATACACATTGCGTCCCTCAAGCGGATCGCAGTACTTACTGCCGCCCAGGTTGTTGATGAAGTTGGTGCGCCGCATGCACACCTCCGTGTTGACGGCGGCCGACATGAATGACTTGACCTCTACGGCGCACAGATTACGCAAGGCGTGGGTCTCATAGTTTTTGTTGTTGAACTTTTCGAAACACGTCTCCAGCTTTTCGATCTCCTCCGGATCGGCAATGTAGTATATGGGGAAGGGGAAGTCCTCGTGGAGAAGACCGGTGCCCCAGGGATTCCAGTTTTTCGCTGGATTGCTGGCATCGCAGGTCTCGCTGCTGCTGCTATTGATCCCGCTGTACTGGTTGGGACAGTTGAGTTCATGCGAGAACTGCGTCATCTTGTCCGTCTTGTTAATCAGCAGCACCACCGAGATGTTCTGCGGCCCGGCCATTTTCAGTCGCATCAGGTTGTCGCGGGTGAACAAGTGCGGCGGTATCAACGGAGCGTACGGCGGCGATGGCGGACTGGCGAGCAAAAATTCCAAGTCGGCCTCCACATTGATCCGATGCAGTACACCCACTGAGCCGGAATAGGTGGCTGTGGAAAACCAAGATTAGAAAGTGTTTGCAAGGACATTTTCCGTAAAGCACTCACAGGAGCAGCCGGTCTGGTGGGTGCCGTTTAGTCGCCGGAAGCAGCTAGCTCCTAAAATGGGCTTGTACATCTTATCCCGTGTCCGTTCGCCTTGAGCTGTGGGAGAAACAAAGAACGGCTAACATAGGTGACTCAGCATGGGCGAGTGGGATTTCTTTGGCCAAGGGAAGAAGGCGTGGGAGCTCCAGCAAATCACAGTCAGCAAATGCAGGCACCGACAGATGTCTGCCTTCGCCTCTGCTTTGTTTTCTTACCCACAACGGCACCGTGCATCAGCATGAGCAGCCATATCGCAGCCGCATTTAAACGCTTTTCCATCGGAAGGGCCTTTGTTAGCCGTGCTCTAATCTTTGCTCACTTTTCCACGATATCGGCAAAAAGAAAGGCAATAAACGCTCGCTAAAACAAAAACATTTTACTATCAATGTGACCGTAGCCCTACAGATGAAATTACCACAAGCCGCGACAAAATGTACTTAATTACACCACACTGTATAAAAAACGTAGTGATTAAAAACGTAATCTTAAGTAATAGGTTTTTTATATTAATGTCTGTCATGCAAAGGCCAATCTTACACATAATTTTAATATATAATATGTAAATACTTTGTGAATACGTACAAAAAATAATAATAAATACTCAGTCGAGCGGTAGGGCACAGCAGCCAACGCTCATAATTAATAAGTATGCACTTAATTTATAACCATAAATATAAACTAGTAATCAGTTAAAATATTATGATGTTAGACTGAATTGTCCCGCCCTTGTACTCCCATTTTAAAAACACGAAACACAACCCATTTTACTTTGGAATTATAATTTACCTAAACATGATTAGCAAAACATGTAAAAATATAGAACTTATCATCTACACTTCTAAAACAGCGTTTCCTCCGTGCGAATATACTCGCCAATGTCCGACTGGTGGAAGCAGACAGTGGTCAGGGGATCGGCAGTCTTGCAGTCGGTGGTGGAGCGGGCCAGGACGCCAAATCCGAGAGGCAAATCGTTCATCGAGTACACCACCACGCCCTGGTACTGCCCGGCGTTTTCGGTGATGCGGCCTAGACCAGTCTTGGGGATGTGGTTCCCGTACAGGAACTGCTGTTCGAAAGAGGACTTCACCCACACCTTGTATTGCGCGTAGGGAGCCAGGTAATTCAGCGCTGTGATCTGGAACTTCAGTTTGTTTGTCTTGGAGAACTTGCCAAAGCAGGTGCCTACGCACACTAACTGCTTGTAGCCGAAACACTCGCTCAGCTTCAGAATGCGCTCAGAGACGTAGTAGACACGATCCTTGTGCTCTCGAAAGCAGTAGGTTCCATCCGGCCGATCAATCAATTGCTTCACATTTGTGCCAATGCTGACAATATCCAAATTAGATATGTATCAAAGAAACTGTAGGAATACTCACTATTTTGAAAGCTTCTCAAACAGGATCTTGGCTCGTTCCTCACTCAGGCGTTTCATTATTAAGTATTTTAAATTCAAGAAACGAGGAAAAACAAAAGCTAACCCGCTACACGTGAAACAAGTTAGAGATGTGCATAAACATTGATGAAAACATCGATGCATCGATGGTTTTCGAATTACATAAATCATCGATACATCAATGTTTTTCGAATTACCTAAATCATCGATGTTTTTTCGACCATAACTATCAAGAGAAAAGGCAAAGGATGGGTACGAAAATAAGCATATTTTATTGTATTTTTATTTATCAAACTTAAAGGTGGTCAAATTCTTGATGCGCCAATGCCAATATTTTTTTACTTTTATTCTTTTCTGTTCAAAAAATTTACCTATTTAAAAAAATGTAAATGTAAATGTCGGCAAAATTAAAAAAAAATTGGCCAAAAATTAGATATACAGTTTTGAATGCAGAAAAGAAAGAAAGTTCTCCTATAAAAACAAAGAAAAAAAACCAAACCAGACTCAGATCGGTTGAGTTTAAGCCAAGTTATGACCAAAAAATCCTTCAAGAAGCTACAATTTTTAAGCAAAAAATTTAACCACTTTTTTCAACAAAAAAATGGTCAAAAATTAAAAAAAATAGATATCGAGTTTTTAATGCAGAAAAGTTCTCATATAAAAACTAAGGAGAAAAAAACAAACCAGACTCAAATCGGTTGAGTTTAAGCCAAGTTATGACCAAAAATCCCTTCAAGGAGTTAAAATTTTTAAGCAAAAAATGAAACCGCTTTTTTCAACAAAAAAATTGTCAAAAATTAAACAAAAATAGATATCGAGTTTTTAATGCAGAAAAGTTCTCCTATAAAAACCAAGGAGAAAAAACCAAACCAGACTCAAATCGGTTGAGTTTAAGCCAAGTTATGACCAAAAAACCCTTCAAGGAGCTACAAATTTTAAGCAAAAAATTTAACAACTTTTTTCAACAAAAAAGGAAAGGGGTTACATCGTCAAAATTGTAAAAAATTGTCAAAAAATTAGATATCTAATGTACCCATCTTTTTCATGTAAGGGGTTATCGAGTTTTGAATGCAGATAATTTCTGTAAGCGTGACCAGTTGCAGTAAAGGAGAAATCCGCTCTTTTATGACGGATTCTAATGGTCACACCGATGCACAGGTACGGTCACACAACAGCATTTTTGGCGCACGCGAAGCGCTTGTTATTTGGAATTAGTTTTTCTGGTTGTGTTTGGTTTATAGATAGCGCAATTAATTAATCCACATAATGAAGCTGCCCGCCGGTTCACACTCTGAAATAGACAGTGGGGGATCTCAAAGCAAGGTACTGCTACATTCCGCGGCCGATATAGCCACCGATGAAGGAGCTGCGGGCAACGCCGAATCGGTGGCATCAGAAATCTCGGACGCCCAACAACTCACGACTGCAACTCCTGGTGCAGCTGCCGATGCTGAGGTGGCTGAGCAGTCGGAGCTCGATGCGGACGTGGACACCCAGACGCCTACAGGCAAACACCATCAGCAGCCACGGCGCTCCGCTGTGATCAGTGAGTACAACAATAGAACATTCCCGCCTTATGCCCGACCATATGCTAATGTGTCTGTGTGCGTGTGTGCTTGCTGTACGCCTGTGTTTGTCGTTTCAGGGAAGCGCGATCTTATCAATTTACAGTCGAATCTGAGCCCCAAATACATTGGCTTTGCCAACGCCAATTCACCCACGCCGCTATCCGATTCTGACGACACGGTTCGCTCGACACGCCGACGCGCCCACCAAGCAGCGGGTGCCCTAAACAGTAGTAGCACCTGCGAGACCCTGTTCCAGGACAATGCATCACCTAATACCACAAGGGAAGGTGACGCCGTGAACGGCGCAAGGACTCAGCTCCTCGATTGCGGCGGCAGCCACAGCTACTTGAGCCCCATTGAGAAACTGTTGATCAAGAACGGCGCCAGTTCGCCTAACAGCACTGGTTTCGAGGCGGATGCCGAAGACCAGGGTAGCTCGCTCGTTCCAAAGCAGCTAAAGCGCAAAATGAAGCGAATGACCAAATCGAAGGCGACTTTGGATGTAAATGCCGTGGGCGATCCCGTTCCTGAGGCCCCTGAAAAGATTGAAGTGAAAAAAGAGTCAGACGACAAGGAAAATCCTTTAAATGAAGAGGCCAAGAACGAAGTTACCGAAATTGCTCTCAATATCAAATCAGAGACTGAGACTGAAGCTGTGTCTGCCGGGTTGCTGGGTATTAGTCAGAAGGATAGTTCCTGCTCTGGAGCTGAGGAAGCTTATGTGCCAACTAGCGAGTTAGCTGCAGCTGAAACTGTAATCAGCGAAGAATCGAAGGAACTGATATTTGCTTTGCCCATGGCCGCCTCAACAGAAGTGGATATAAAATCGCCACCAGCTGATCTGAGTTCCACTGCGTTCGAGGTAAATGTCATGCTGAAATCGCCTTCCTCCGTAAGCATAGACAGCGCCAAGGGCATGTCCATTGTCACCGATCCCGGTTGGCCCACTTATCAAGTGGGTGATCTGTTCTGGGGCAAGATCTTCACGTACTGCTTCTGGCCGTGCATGGTGTGTCCGGATCCGTTTGATCAGATCGTTGGCAACGTGCAGGGTCATCCACAGCGTGCGTCCGTTGACAACACTTCGGTGCCCATTCAGGTGCACGTGCGCTTCTTCGCGGACAACGGGAGACGCAATTGGATAAAGGCCGAAAATCTACTGCCCTTCGCCGGTTTAAAGGCGTTCGAGGAGCAGCGAGAGGAAGTACTTGCCAGATACGGTCAGAAGAGCGCCAAGTACCGGCAAATGGTACCCAAGCGGACGAAGGTCGCCATATGGCGGCAGGCCATTGATGAGGCCCAGATTGTAGCCCAGCTCCCATACGTCGATCGTCTTGAGAAGTTCTTCCAGATCTACGAGAGCGTTGTGTAAGTGTACATGTTAATTTTTAAGGTTTTGTTATACCTATATCTTAAATCCTACGATGGTGTAATCGCATTTGTCTCCTCCTCATTTTTCTAGCACAATTAATAAGCAACGGCGTAAACGAACGAATTCCATGACGCAGGACACCTCAGATGTTGGAAGCAGTTTGTACGACTCGAATGACAATCTGCACAACAGGCCATTGATGCTTGACTTGAAGCGAGAGCGCTCGGAGTCTCCCTTCAGTCCAGCCTTTTCGCCCGTTAAGGTCAGGAACGAGATGCGAGCTAAGCGGCGTAAGCTGAGTGACGGGAATGAGGCTGAAACTGGCACTTCGAATTCCCTGGCCGTAACCCCATTACCAGGCCAGGCCCAGGCTGGTAGTAGCACTGATAAGATCCTTACACCGGATGCTAGCATCTACGAGAATCCCGAGTTTGGTCAGCTTTTCGATGCCGTCAAAGAATACGTGATGGTGCACCGATCGGAGGAAAAGGTGGAAAAGGTTTTGCTCGGCGTGGTCAGCAACATTTGGTCGCTAAGGTACATCCAGATGCGTGAGCTAGAGCGGGACATAGCCAGTGGCGATATGGATCTGCAGCTGGGCTCTTCTGTATTAGAGCGTGGCCGGGGAGTTGGCACCATTAAACGGCTCTCGAATCGATTAAAAACTCTGATGGTACGACGCAGCATGACCCCTGTGGTGGCGCCCAGTCCTACTCCAACGGAGACATCAGTGGAACGCCGGTCCCTCGAGGTGCCGAAGGCCAAGAAGTCTCTCAACCGGCCAATTGACGAGGTGGTCCAGGACATCTTACAGCTGGACAGCAAGTATCTCTTTCGCGGACTAATCCGTGAGCCGGTGTGCAAATACTGTTACGAGCCGGGCCCCGATATACAACGATGTTCAAGCGGCTGCAACAGTTGGCTGCATGCCGACTGCTTGCAATGCAAGAAGTTGGGACAGAAAATACCCAAGGCAGGCAGTCGAAAAATGGCCCTGTCCCTCCAACCGTCCACCTCCAAGTCGCCCAGTCCTACTGAGTCGGAGCACATAACAGCCGATGCCGTGGTGCCCACCAGCACAGCTCCTTTAGTCTGCCAGGAATGCGAATCGGTCGAAGTAAATAGCTGTGTTATATGTCACCAGGTTGAACCGCCATCTAATGCGACTCAGGAGAACGAACCCCAGCAGTCCCAACCCACGGCCGAAAATATGCTTCTGACCTGCAGCCAGCCTATGTGTGGCAAGCGGTTCCATACGGACTGCTGCAAGTATTGGCCCCAAGCCAATACGAGCAAGGTTTCGCCACGCTGTCCGCGGCATTTATGCCACACTTGCGTGAGTCTCGATCCCAGCGGAAAGTTTCAACAGGTAGGAAACTCCAAGCTGGCAAAGTGTATCCGCTGCCCGGCCACCTATCACCAGGATTCGCACTGCATTCCAGCCGGCACCAAGCTGCTCACAACCACCCAAATCATCTGTCCGCGACACAACATACCCAAGTCGGATGCGCACCTCAACGTTATATGGTGCTGCATCTGCGTGAAGGGCGGCGAACTTCTCTGCTGTGAAACCTGCCCCATCGCTGTGCACGCCCATTGCCGCAATATTCCTATCAAAAAGAGCGAGAACTACATCTGCGAGGAGTGCGAGAGCGGGAGAATGCCACTGTACGGCGAGATAGTGTGGGCCAAGTTTACCCATTTCCGCTGGTGGCCGGCCATCATCCTGCCGCCCACCGAGATACCTAAGAACATATTGAATAAGGCCCACGGGGAAAACGACTTTGTCGTGCGATTCTTCGGCACCCATGATCACGGTTGGATATCGCGGCGTCGCGTTTATCTTTACATCGAGGGCGACAAACTCTCAGGAGATTCTCAAAGGACAAAGACTCTGTTGCACAGAAGCTACAACACGGGCGTGGAGGAGGCGACGCGCTTCCTTCGGATCGTCAAGGAACGTCGAAAAGAACAGGCCATTGGACGTCAGAGCGCTAGTAAGCTGCATCCTCCACCCTACGTAAGAATCAAGGTAAATAAGGCGGTGCCGCCGTTGCGCTTCACCATGAATATGGAAGATATCAGTGCCTGCGGTTGCCCGTCGGACGCTGAGCATCCCTGCGGGCCCGACTCTGGTTGCATCAACCGCCTGCTGTTCAACGAGTGCAATCCTGAAATCTGTCGCGCCGGCCAGCGTTGCGAGAACCAAATGTTCGAGATGCGCAAAACGCCCCAAATGGAAGTTGTCTACATGAACGAGCGAGGATTCGGACTTGTGTGCCGGGAACCGATTGCCCAGGGTGATTTCGTGATCGAATATGTCGGCGAGGTGATTAATCACGCCGAGTTCCAGCAGCGTATGGTGCAGAAGCAGCGGGACCGGGACGAGAACTACTACTTTCTGGGCGTGGAGAAGGACTTTATAATCGATGCGGGACCGAAGGGCAACGTAGCCCGGTTCATGAATCATTCGTGCGAGCCCAACTGCGAAACCCAGAAGTGGACCGTAAACAGCATCCATCGCGTGGGTCTGTTTGCCATTAAGGACATTCCTGCGGTACGTAAAAAAACCAAAAACTTAAAGAACATATTCATCTATTTTATAATTTCGCTGGCAGAACACCGAGCTCACCTTCAACTATCTGTGGGCTGACCTAATGAACAACAGCAAGAAAGCTTGCTTCTGCGGGGCAACACGCTGTTCTGGGGAGATCGGTGGCAAGCTCAAGAACGCTAAGGTGAGTAAGGTGCCGACAATTGAATTCAACTGACAAGCTTATATTTATATATATTTTTTCAGGAGGCAAGCAAAGGCAAGAACGCCGATAAACTTAAGCGACGGGGAAAAGGTGCTCCTGGGTTTCGCATCCATGTCAAGAAAGTAAAGAAGCCTGCATAGCTTAAGCAGAAACCGAAAACGCATGATGATAGCTCATGGTACACATGTATTTATTTACTACTCAGTTAAAGTTACTTACGTTTAGTAGACCAATTGGTTCACAGTTTGTTCAGCAGCTTAAAGTTATTAAAATAAATCAAGATTCATTTTTAAGCGTCTTGTCTATATTTATATAAAATGGTATAGTTTAATTAATCAGTTCCGCATGGGTGATATATTGTTTTGGTTTTCATTGTATACATGGGGAAAACATTTGTTCATATTTCACGGTTTTCAGTTTTAGTTATAGTAAAGCTAGCACTTTGGCATATATAAACTCGTATATGACTATAAAACTAGACATATCCAAGGCTAAGATCTAGGAGTATGCACTTTAATCTTATGTGGATGATATGCACTATACGAGGAGTACAAAAAAAGTCTATTTCCAAAAATAAATCAATGCTCAGCAAGGACGTCAGAGTTGGTTAGGGCGTTGCATCAGCAAAGCAGCCAGAATTAAATTTTGGCACCATGGCGTCAATCTTTTTGACGATCGTATTGAGTGACTCTCGAGACATCTCGTAGAGCGTGTTGAGTGAGATCAGGCGCAAGCCCTGCTGGTTGCACACCTCGATCACAGACCATTTCTCCAGCAGCTTCAGACAGTTGCGCACTGAGTCCGTCGATATGCTCTCAGCTAGAATATAAATTCAAATTTAAAGAGTAATTCACAGTAGTATTGTGAAGGTCCTTACCATAGATGCAGCTTCCACGCCTGACCTTGCCGGTCAGATCGTTGATCACAAAGCTAATGAACTCGGATTCCAGCATAGAGTTCCGGTGGAGTATTTGCAGAGAGTGCGCTACAGTTACGTATGTCCATGCAAAGGGCGCCAGCACCTCGCAAATGTAACGCTGCTGCTGCAGAGTTTGGCTGGCGAACAGCAAATGTGTATCATCACCATCACAATCACCGTTGGCAACGTGCAGGTAGTCATCTTCATCGTCATCGAGACAGTCAGCGGCCAGGCTGCGAGCCAAGCGCATGGATTTCCCAGCATTTTCGAAATCTTCGTGCAACTAATAATAAAAATATTAATCACTCAATAGAATCTTTAAATTAGTTAAGTTTATAGGGACTACGTTACGTTACCTGCTCTGCACAGATGCATCCACTAATCAAAAGGTCGTCCAAGTGCTTGTAAAGCAAGCTCTCCAGCACTTGTGTGGGCTTGTTCAATATGAACTCATAGCGATAGATCTGGCAGTTCTCTAAGGCAGTGTCTATCAGCTTCTTGCGCGCCACCTTGGCTTCCCTTCTGTTGTCGGTCTCCGAGAGCAGCGTGTGGAACGTGGTTAGAAGTATCGAACTGAGGGCAAAGTGCGGGGTTAGCATGTTCGAGTAGTAGGCCATCTCGATAACGCTCTCCACTGAATTCACAGCCCTAATGACCAGGCGACCATTCTCATCTCGAGTGCGAGTGACTAGACCTACAATACAAAGTCAATTAAGCATGATGTTCAACACACATGTACAAAGAGCATAAACTACCTGTGCCAAGCAGATCGCAGGCATATGCCAGGATTTGGGAGGATTCGCCGGAAAACCCAATGTCCTTACAACCGTATAAAGAGTTTCGCAAGTCGTCCAAGGCTGCGGCCAGAGTTTGCTCATCTGCGCCGTTCCGGTAGCGGGTGAGCAGCAGGAAAGCGAGCGCATTGGTAGACATCACCGAGGTGGCTGCCGCACAGTCGTAGACCACCTGGCGTGAGATGCTTTCGATGAGATTGCGGTGCTCCTCGCACACCACATCGGTGCCGTACAGCGAGGACGTAGACTGATTGTGCTGGAGGGTTCTAGAAATAAGATAAGGAAATTGTAGATGGGATTTAAAAATGCCAATCAGTTTACAGATGATCTTCCTACCTGGCCGCTGGCTTGTATACCTTGGCCATGTTGCCATCCTCCCGAGCGATTTTGTTGTACGAGTTTACCAGCTCGCGGATCGAGTACGGCTCGTTGAAGTCGATGCGCATCAGGCCGTAGTTTGATCGAAGGGCCTTCCATATACCTGAAATGGCCTTGGTGAAGGACTCGGGAATTTTCTTCTCGCCCTTCTGCTCTCGCACGAAATTGCCGTCCACCAATCGTTCGTAGTTTACCGACACAGGCACCAGCAGAGCGTCCGGAATGCTACCGTCCATGAAGGCGTTTACAATCACAGATAGGATGCCGCCCTTCGGCATGCAAGGCTTTCCGGTGCGAGTCCGTCCGCCCTCGATGAAGAACTCGACGTTGTGACCCTGCTTTAGAGCGTGAGTAAGATACAGATGTAGGGCGGCCCGATACAGCACGTCCTTCTTGCCTTCAACTGGGTCGATCTTGCGCTTGATAAAGAAGGCGCCCAGTCCGCGCAGCAATCCTCCGAAGATTGGTATCTGCAAGTTATTGCCGGCGGCTACCAAAGGACTGCGTATGTCATTGTTTGTGAGTATCCAGGTAACCATTATGTAGTCCAAATGACTGCGATGCAGCGGCACGAAAATCAACGGAGTGCCCGGTGACTTCTCCGTGGCAGTCTTGAGCATTTCGATCTGCTTGGTGTTCGTCACCACGCCGGATAGAAAGCACGGTAGCAGCTTATACAGGATCCAAGATGTAAGAGCCAGTAGACCATTGTTTAGGGTGGAACCCATGTCCTTCAGGATGCTAATGGCGCGCTGCTCTTGTTTGCGTAGAATGGCCTGGTACGAGATACCCTGTTTTTCGTCCTCCTCCTCCGCCGCCGCCGACTGATCACCGCTAGCGCTACGGGTGAGCAGTCGATGACCGTTTTTGGCATATCTTTGCTCTCGCAGTGTCTGCTCTGCCGCCTGTTTAATGGCGTGCTTGAGCACTACATCATTGTGAACAATTTCGGTGACCTAGGAGACGAGGACAGGTCAAGGTTAGCGGACACGCTCTACGGCGTCAAATAAGAAAGCTCACCTGTCGGTACTCAAACTTTTCGCTACGTACTACCTGCGCCACATAGGGAAAGACGATGCCCCAGTCAAACAGCCTCTGGAACGGCTTCTGGCCCGACTGAGGAGTAAGCTCCAACATGTTCTGGGTTCCGATGCCATGTGCCACTGAGTTCTGCACTTTGGGCTCCTGCAAAGAAACGATCAGATCGGGATGCTGTGATGCAACTGGCACGCGTATATAGATAAGATGTGGGCGATTGAAATGATGATACCTCGAACCAGCCGCGAGCGTGAAACTCCTCCACAACCATTTTAAACACAAAATTATCCAATTGTACTTCAAGTTTTCGGAATTTCAAAGACAAGATGGAACAAATCCATGCGCCCGGCTTTTGCAGGAAATGCTCGATAGTCGATTGGTCCTGCTCAGCTTTCAGGACTGTTATCGATTGCCACGATGAGGCGGCAACGCAGCGCGTGCTTTGAAATTGAAAAACAGCGATTGTACATTCATTGAGTGGAAATATTTTCTTATCTGCGATACTCAATGTTTCATGCAAGTGGCGATTTTAAGAGGTGGAACGAAAGGTTAGCCCCCATTACTTTAAGTTTAAATGTAATATTAAAATTTTCTTAAATTCGTTTACTTAAGTGTTTTTTAAGTTTCTTTTTTAATTAAGGTAAGATAAGGTTCAAATTTATGACCACTTAAGCTGGCTGCAAATAAAAAATTAGTTATCTTAATCACCGGCTTATAAAAATAATAACGTAATAAAATAAGAAAAAAAATTTAATTTATATTTTCTTTCTTAGCAGTTTTGAATGTGTGTATATTTGTACCTCCTCTTACGAGACTCTGGCTACGGCTCTGCTGCTGCGTCATAATATAATATGCCTGTGGGGTTAATGGGTAGCGATTCGTGGCTGATAGACGGAAAACTTACATTGGAGGAGCGCAGCGTGACCAGGAGGTCGCTGCGTATGGTGTTGATCTTGCCCAGGGACGATCGGTAGCTCAGATTCAGGTTGGGAAACAGGCCGGCGATGATAACGGGTGCCCTGCAATCAGAGAAGCGCACAATCAATCAATACTTGCATATAATCGACGTGGGTGGTGCTGAAATCAGGAGCACGCAATTAAAAATACAACACCTCTCTCAATTAATATTCGACCACTTGAGCGGTCTACAGTCCAACTTCGAAAGAGTTCAATACCCGCTGAACAAGGGAGTGTGGGTATTTTTATATGGAAACGTACACCAGTTTTTAAGTAGTGCCTGCTACTGATAACTGATTAGTTGCCTCATAAAATATGGCACTGATCTGAACTTTGAGCGTGCTCTGTAGGCGGAATCATCACTCGAAAATCAGCTGATGTTGGGCAGAGGCTAGGCGTACGGTGGGCTTTGCTTTTTCCCAGAGCGAGTCAGAATATATATATGTATATATATTAGTTTTACCTTTTCATTTGTAAATATTATTTCTAAGTAAATATGTGAATTTAGTTTTATTATAATTTAAATTGTGTAGCTTACTTTGCAAGGTTCGTTAAAGTCCCATTTCCATGGGCATTGACTTCGTAAAAGCACGTATTTCCTGCAGATATCAGCTACTGAACGCTACATTATTATGTTTGAGCTTTATATTTTTATAAAAATAAGTTATAGGAAAATTCCCAAAAACAAATTGCGTAATAAACTTAAACTGTCGTCTAAAGAATTTGGTAGTAGCGTGGGAGAATCATGAATGTTTGCGGAACATATCTACATACATACATATATAACTATATATTTTGAAACGTCTGTGTTTTTTTCTTTAACTTCAATTAAAAAAACAAGAGAAAATAGATAAACAGCTAACTTCGGCAAACTAAAGTTTAAATAGCCTAAACATGAAATAATATCAAAATAGAATTGATTATGCAAATAGTTCGCTTATTAGGTAAATAAATTTGCATACCAAAAATTTTTAAAAAGATAAGTATTTTGTCAGTTGTTGAAAAACATATTTATTTAAATTAAATCTTTTATAAGTAACTATGTAATTATAATAATTTTATGGCGAATTGGAATATTAAGAAATGAGATTTACAGGCTCTTTGGGCGTCTTATGCTCTTTAGAAGACCTAAAATTGTTGTATTCTATGAATAAAACTAAATTTTATTTGGAGGTTTTGTAAAAAACATCGATATTTTCTCAAAAATAGATGTTTCTGAAATTTGTAAATAATTGGTTCATCGATTGTTCATAAATCTTTTTCCACCTCTAGTTGCAAGATCGTACAGCCAACAGGATAAGACCCGTTAGATTTCAGAAAATCGGAGCTACCTTTTTCACTTTGGGTTAATTGCGACGCGAAAAATATTGTTAATTATGTTTCGGCTTCACTGCAACAAGTGCTATCGCAACCGCACCCTTGAGCCGGCCTTGACCTTCCACTTTTCCCGATGCCATCACATTCTTTGCGACAGCTGCTTGGACGCCGTCTCAAAGGACCAGAAGTGTCCGCTTTGCAGTCTCACACTGCAAACAATGACCATCTCCGGGAACATGCCCAGCGGTATGGCCCAGTACTTCGAGGACCCGAATAAGTTTTTGCAACTCTATCGCAAGATCAGCAAGTTCCAATGCGATCAGCGGGCGTCGGACAACTTGGGATTCTGGCGTCAGATGCAAAAGCAAGAGGCCATGGAGCTCCAGCTCGAGGGCTTTGCAAAATTGGAGGCGCAACTTAACCAGCAGATCAACTTAGAGAAAATACGCTTAGCGGAGATGCGCGACTATATATCATATCATGAGCAAAAGGAGCAGACAACCCGACGTCGCAGCATGGACGACTTTAAGGAACTAAAGACCGCCCGCAAGCGTCGTCGCCCACGGACCCCCTGCTTAAGTTCCTCGGATACCACACTTTCGGACGAGTCGCTTGGGGTGAGCTTCCGCCTGAATGGGGGCATGGATTCCGAGCCGGGGGAGCTTAATCTGAATAAAAAAAGTACACTGACTACCACCGATGACTCGGATTATACTGTTTAATTAGGATATTATTCTAAACGTTTTTGTAGCTAGTAATCTTTCATATTCACTCTAAATATTATCAAAATAATTTAATTTATGAAGTATCCTATAACTTGTATTCTCAAGGATCGTTCTGAAGTTTAACATTTGTGTTACAACATTTGTAAGTTACAACTTACTCGATTAGAGGACCACGATACTAATATTTAACTAGAATTCCTTAACTTACTCGATTAGAGGACCAGATATTAATATATAAGAAGTTTTCCTTAACATACTTGATTAGAAAACCACTATACCTATATATAATTAAATTTCATTACCTACTCTTAAATATGTTTATATAAATAAAACTTTAGCGAATCAAGGTAAATTTTTTTCTCTAAAAATCATAAGCTGAACACGGAATTAATCACACGATCGTACGGCAATCTGAGCAGTAATCTCAGAGTACTCTCAACGATCATCTCAAGCTGTGGAAAGTTTCAGCGGACTAAGCCACTCGAATGTATTTTAGTCTGCTTGAGGGGGCTGCCTGTATCTTTGGCAATTAATACGCCGTGTTATTTAGGGGTTTTGGCCGAGTAGGAATTTTATGGCCGATATGAGATGCGGGTCCACTTTCTTTGTGGGCCGAAGCTGGTCGAAATCCAGCGAGATTACGGAAATAGCTATTGTTAATTCTTAATCAGATAATTAGGTGCAAATTTAACAGCGGCAATCGCACCGATAATTGTTGCCAAGAATGATTTGCGGGCCGAGTCGGATGGGTGTGGGTTTCAGTTGTTATCTCTTCCAGTGCAATACCGGCAATTGCGACTCGCAGAGGCAGCTGGGTGGGTGGAAGAAAGGGGTGGTGTGAGAGCTGGGCGCTCGGAGGAAAGTGTTAATGCTGAGGTAAACAAAAACACAATTGACGTCACCGAACAGATGACCCTAGGAGTCAGCCTCCCCCTAGAATGAATCTGTCCCATTAACACGTGGATGATAGGCGGAAATTTACAATTCTACACTATGGGGACCCAAACGCATGCGTAAGTAGACAAAGGGCCGTGAGTCATGGCATTGGAGCAACCACCTGTGCGACCAATAACAAAACAAAGCATAGCCACAGTTGAAACTCACTAAACGAAAACCTAACTTATCAAAGTAAAACTTTGTACCTATGGCTTCTTTCTAAAAATATTTTTACTGATTATTTTTTTAAGATAAAACAATGCCACTGTCAAATTTATATACATATTCGCTTTGTTAAACCTTTATTATTTTGATTAAATCACAAGTTTTCTTTGATATGATAGGACAATACGTAACTTTGTAAAAATATAAATAAATATATATATTTTTTTTAAATGGAAAGGGGGAATAGAGGAACCATTTTTAATTCAAGCGTTCGAAATTCGAATCAATGTAATTTTATGATTTAAATTGTTATGTAATTTTTTTTTTTTTAAATAATACGATAGTGTTTTAATCAAAATAATCTCCTCCATTGATCTAGTAAATTAATTCATGAAGAATTAAAATTTAATATTCCTAATATTATATATTATGTCCTGACTTGTGTTGCCTTGATTGACATAGGCAAGTCTGACTGTTGTTAATTTTGCATGCATTGGATAACTTGCGGGTGCGCGTCTAAAAATAACGGCGCTTCTTCCTCAGCCGCGTTACTTAAGCTAGGAGGAGTAGGAGGAGCAGGGGCAGGCGGCATGGTCGGTTAATAGGTGGCCGCAAGGTGAGATTTATTTGGCTTCCATTGGCGCTGCAGCCTATGAACACTCACCTCGTCTTGGCGAATATGTAGTAGACAATAAGGGCAACTGATGCAATCTCGATGCCGCCGAGCAAAGAAATCTCGGCGACTCGCTGGGCAAAGTTCAGAACGGTCGTCAACATGGTTATGTTTGTGCTGTGCTATGCTGGACTCCCTTCCAAGTATCAGCCAGCGGCCAAGTGATCGGAAGTACTCTCTGATTTCCGATGTGGACCGACCCTGGTGATTAAACCAGCGAGCAGCGGCGACCCTTTAGCGGCCGCGACTAGTGCGAAAAAAAATGGAGACGCAGAAAAACGGCGCGCATCCAGCGCTCTCTGCCCGCTCTACGCTCTCCGACAGATGACAGCTGCTGCTGCTCTCGCTGTGCTCCGATCGGTGGTGGTTGGCTATATTATTGCGTTCTACTCAATATAACCAGACATTGGTCGCGACCCGCGCATGAAAAGATCGTATGATCCGTGGCTTGGCTTGCCGTCTGAGATTACCGCCCGATAGCATCTATTTTTTGGCCAGCATCCGATGCAATGTACAAAAACCAAGCTTATTTCCGAAACCGGTCCAACTGCTAGCTAGATAGCTGGTTGGTTATTGCTCGAAATTACAGCGACGGTTAATTGAATCAAGTGCTCGTACCGTCGTCCTTTATTCTTTCGCTGCCTTTGTTGTTTTTATTTGGACCGGGAGCGGGAATGGGATTGCGATTCACTTTTTGCTGTTGAAGCGCGACGTTCGACCGCGCAGCTCGAGCGTTCACCGTGGAATAACGTCGGCGGCGACGCTCGTCGCTTAATTAAATGCCAATTAACGTGTGACAATAAATATGTACGGTCGGCGTGGCGAGCGAACGTGCACGAAGACCGAGATCGGCGCAGCACGAAGATAACAAAAGCTACAGCCACACAGCCACCGTTATCAGTGAGAACGAGTGATAATAGATCACTTGAGCAGCGAGAATCTCGAGGCGGAGCAAAAAGAGAGCGGTACTAAATGTGCCTAAGACTAAGAGTTTAATATGTATTACTTTCGCTCTGTATTATGAATAAAATTCATACAGCTTTTGTGGTTTATTATAATATAAAAGTGTGTCAGCTCTATACGGGGAAAGTAAGTTACTTCTTCGCTGGCTTCTTGGCGACGACCTTCTTCTTGCGGGCAGCCAGGAGCTTGGCGCGGTTGGCCGCGGCCTTGGTGGCCACGTTGGCGAAGTGCGACTTGGCCAGCTCCACGTTCTGCTTCTTGGCCTTGGCCAGAACCTTAGCCACGGTACGCTTCTCGGCGGCGAGGGCAGCACGACGCTTCAGGACCTCGGCGTAGGGGTTCAGCTTGACCAGCTGGCGCACGTTGCTCAGGGGGTTGAGGCGGCGCTTGCTGCGGAACACGCGCTTGCGAGGATCGCGCAGCACCTTGCGGATCTCCTCAGACTTGAGCAGACGCGTCAGGTCGGTGTTGGCCATCTTGGGCTGGGGCAGGTTGTAGCCCTTCTTCAAGGTAGCTGGCTTCTTCCAGGTGCCGAACAGATCGTTCAGGCGGGCGAACGCAGACTCGGTCCAGATGACGAAGCGACCGACATGGCCGCCGGGAGCGAGCTTCAGCAGGTTAAGCTTGTCAACGCTGATGGTCTCGATTCCGGGGATGTTGCGGAAGGCCTTGCGCAGACCCTCGTCCTTGTGGTAGACCACCAGGGGACCACGACGGGCGATGCGGCGACGGTCGCGCATGGTACCACGGCCAGCACGGAAGCGCTGCGACTTGTACACCTGTTGAATAGGAGCATGGAAAGAAATAATTAGTGTCAGGCAAGTATTTCTTAACACCTAGACACATTAATAGAATATTTTATGCAATTTATCACTTTAATTCAACTATGATCTTTTTTAATGTACTGAAGATACGCTTATTTCAAGTCATTCAACTGACAAGCTTGGAAACTAATTAAATATTTTGCATGCGTTGGGCTGTAGCTCTTCCGTTACCACGCTGGAAACTTTTTATCAGGTTTCAAACGTAACGCCTAGAAGAGCAGTTAATCTGGCAACGCAGGTATCTTCGCAAACATCTGACCACCATAGAGTAAGCCAGATGTTTACACGCTGCCATCAAATATTAGTACTTCAAATATGAATCACTTTTAAATCTAGCGGTCTCGAACTGTCTGATATATCCTTAGTTTTCGAAATATCTTTTAGAGGTATATGTTTACACACCACTAAACCGGTTTCTTGAGATTTCCCCCTCCACTTTAATACGCACCTTCTGGATGTCAGCCCAAATCTTCAAGCGACGCAGGAAGATAACAGCCTGCTTGGTCTTCTGGACCTTCTGTACGTCATCGGAGACGACCAGGGGGATCTCAGACACTCCATCGATGACATGACCCTTGGACTGGACCAGAGCGGGCACACCGGAGGCGGCGATGGCCGACACCAGGGCGTAGCGGCGCTGGTTGACATTGACCTTGCGGTGCCAGCGACGGAAAGTCTTGGTGGGGGCGAACATGCGTCCACCACGGCACATGTTGCCGAAGGCTCCCTGGCCGGAGCGGTGAGTACCGCCGCCGCGAACACGGGGAATACGGGCCACGGCACGTCCAGTGCCCCAGGACTCGGCAGAGGTCTGGTGACCTGTGTAAATGAATTAATCCATATTAGTCCCAGATGTAACTGCTATTTTGAGTTCATTCCACTTACCGGCCAGCTCGCTCACGGCATAGGGCTGACGGTTGTTACGGCGCAGCAGCTGGTGCACCTCGTTGACCACATCCGGACGGATGGGAGCCTTGAACACGGCCGGCAGGCAGATGTTCTTGTCCTTAGCAGCCTCGTTCTTTTCCGTGTACACGGAGACCAGAGGCCTAGCGTTGCCTAAGCTCTGCAAGCAATTAAAAAGATTTAGACTTTAGTTTGAAGTTCGCATCACAAACACAACACTGCATTTCGCCAGCGCCGCACATTCCAAACACGTGGAGGTTAGGACGACACTTTCACACTATTTTCTGCTCGTTTCGTGTGTTAAACCCACTGTGCTGGCGTCTCTGACGGTCGCGGCGCGTGTCCGGGTCGGATTCTCACCATTTTCGTTGAATTTCAAGTCCAATGAATGGTGTTTAATATTCTGCAAACGCAGATACCGTCCTCTTTTTATTAAGAAGAACGAAGAAAGAAAGAGAGCTGCCGGAAATGGCGGAAAAGTGCTGGCAAACGCGTTCGGAACGCAGAGTTGCATCTGCTACAGCGGCCAGTGTCAAGTTAACAGCGCTTCTCTACGTTAGTCAACACTCCCAGGCGGCATTTGTTTATGTGCTGCTTCTGCGGTCCGGTAACGCCTTGTGTACTTAGACTACAATTTCGAATATTATTAAAAATATTGTGTTGATGATACTTTATTATCAAAATAAAAAATAATTATAAATAAAATATATCACTTAAAATATCAATATATTCGACATTTACAATTTTTTTTTAAATTTTAGCAAGGAAAACTAACTAAATTAGCCGTTCGTGGACGCGGCACTTCTTTATATTCTGCTAACAGTGCTGCTCCTGCAGTCTGGCAACGCCTTGGGTATTGAGACACATGGCCACAAAATATTTTCTTATGTTAATTACACGGTCACACTGCTTGGAAAATTAAAAACAAAATAAAAATAATGGCCGGAGAAGTTGTTGTGGACGCTTTACCTTATATTGATCACGGCTACGACGATGTGGGAGTCAGGGAGTCGGTAAGTGGAGTAAACTAGCGGTCAGTCTTTTAGATTTATAATTGTTTTCGACATTTTAAGGCCCTGGCCATGGTGGAGGAGGAGTGCAGACGCTACCGCCCTACAAAGAACTACCTGGATCACCTGCCGCTGCCGGCTTCATCGCCGTTTGAGACCCCACTGATGGTTAACGAGTTCGAGCGAATCCAAAACCGCCTGCCCATGGAAACGCTTTCCATGAAGCGCTACGAGCTACCCCCGCCTCCATCCGGGAAGCTGTCCGAAGTGTCGGCTTGGCAGGAGGCCATTGAGAACTCCATGGCCCAACTTGAGCACCAGTGGGTGCGCTCCCTCAACCTTGAGCTGATGCTCGACTACGGCACGGAGGCGTGGAAGTCATACCTCGAGGTATTTACCGCCATGCAGGCAAAGGCGCAGTTGCAGCTGCAGCAGCTGAAGAAAGACATACAGGACGTCAACTGGCAGCGCAAGCAAGCGCAAACACAGGCTGGCGAAAGACTGCGTTCCCTGGAAGCCCACTGGGTGTTGCTGGTGTCCAAGAACTACGAGATTGAAACAGAGTCCGCGGAGCTGGAGAAGCTCGTCCATGCCGCCCGTCAAAAGCTGGAGGGCCTTGCTCCGCCAGCTAGTACAAATGACACTGCTCCAACTCCGGAGCACACCAATGGATTTGGCCAGGACGAGCAGGACGAGAGCAATGGCAGCAGTTCGAGTGCTAGTAATACCAATAGCAATGATGCCAATGAGAACGAAACTGGCGAGAGAAACGAAGCGACAGCCGAGGCCCAGGATGAATCCAACGAGTCATCGCCTTAGGTACAAATATTTCTACTTTAAGATAACAATTATACAAGAAATAAATGACTCTTATCCTTATTGGTTACATTGTAAAAATATTTAAGGAATACCAATTCGGGGGAAGTAACATAAATTATGGCTACAATTAACTAAAATAAAGGGTTTAGGAATTTTTCTTGAAAACGTATTTTCAAAAGAAATGGTATGACCAAACTATATTTTTATTTTAGGGTTCGCCCAAGAGTGCGGTATATTTAAGCGTTGCATCTGCGGTCACACCATAGTTGCGCTTGCGCATTGTAGATATCTTTCAATTGTTGATTTAAACAAATTAATGCCCACAAAGACGCCCTAACTTACCAGTGCCGACTTTTTAACGCTGTGAATATTAACTTTAACTCAAGAACAACCTGGTAGAAGGTGACCAAGCGGCCTAGAAAAGTGTAACAAAATACGCCTGCAACTCTAGGCGCTCGTGATTGTATGTGTGTCTGCCATTGATTACATAGTTGGCATAGGCGATCCGTAGGTGCGAGCGAGAGGGCCGACGTGCAGCATCCACATCCGAAAAAGGGGCAGCGACAGAAACTGCATTCCATTCCCCGAAAGCGGCCTCAGCAGCAGCCTGGATCCATGAGAAAGGTGCGTATGGTACGGCGGTATCGCCAGATGTGTGCCACGATCTGCTTCTAGTTTACCTTTTCAACGTCCCAGTGAGCGCCATGCATCACCATCATCCGCCGTTGCCCATAACTGGCGGCGTAAATGTCGTTTCCCCGTCCGCTGCAGCCGCAGGAGGTGCTGCATCTGGATTGCCGATAGACTCCACGCCAGCAGCTGCCACCGGACCGACAGCTTCAGCCACAGCGACAAATTCGAACACCCAACAGCAGCAGCGGCGACGCAAGAAGCGGCCCAACTACAACTACAATGGCATCCGCACCGTCGAAGTTCGCAGGGGCTACAACGGCTTTGGGTTCACCATCTCCGGACAGCAGCCCTGCCGGCTGTCCTGCATCATCAGCAGCTCGCCCGCCGAGCAGGCCGGCCTGCGTTCCGGGGACTTCCTTATATCCGTGAACGGCCTCAACGTCTCCAAGCTGCCGCACGAAACCGTTGTGCAGCTGATTGGCAACTCCTTCGGCAGCATCAGGATGCAGATTGCCGAAAACTATTACTCGGACAGCTCGGATGAGGAGAACGCCAACGCCACCCTAAGGGGGCAATTGCTGGCCGCCAGCTTGAGGCACAAACCGCGCTTTCTGCATCACAAAGCCAAGCTGCACAGGCTGCGCAACTCGCCGCAGAAGAAGCTGCCTCTGCCGGAGGCTGTGAAGCCCAGTCCACAGCCGTCCCCTGATCATCTGACCCTTAGACCCGTGCTTGAGGATGCCCCGCTGGTGGCCAGTCTATCCAAAGCGGCCGACGTAGCTAATGTCAGCGCTATGGTGCGGGCGGTGGGCTGTGCTGACTTGGAGTACCGGGTAATCGTGGGATATTTGGGTACCATTGAGATGCCCAAGCAGATTTCGCACAGCTCCAAGCTGCAGACGGTGCGATCCTGCATCCGCAAGCTGCGTCAGGAGAAGCGGCAACCCACCATAGTCCTTATGTGCATCACCCCTGACAGCCTGTCCCTGCAGAGCGCCGGCGGCGGAGTCCTGGCCACGTACTCCTCGGCGAGACTCAACTACGTTAGCTCCTCGTCGGAGAGCGAGAATCGGTTTTTCGGTTTGGTTACCAGCGCCGTGCACAACACCCAGATTGAGGAGGAGTACGATCCCAGTGCGGGAGGCGGAGCAGGTGCTTCTGGGCACATTAGCATCTCGCACAGCTGCCACGTATTCGTCATCGATACAAAACTGATTGAGCATGCGCAGCACATGCAGCGGGCACACGAGTTCCGGCTGCAGTGCACACGGGACCCCATCTCCAATTTGTGCCTTGAGTTCCCCAACAACTCGGAATACGTGGTGAACCTGGTCCGCAGCATGTACACCATGCGCATCTTACCGCCGGCAAGTCGAAGCCATCAGGCGGACTACGAGGTTGGGGCTGGAGGAGCTGGAGTCGCCGGAGCCGCTGCCCACTCACCGCAGCCCTCGAACCACAGCGAGATATCCACCACCACCTCAAACTCTGACTCGGGCATTGGCTTCAATAACGACTGCACCAATATTTCGGATCGCATTCTGGTCGTTGATTTCCTGGGAGCCGAAGCAGGAGCAGCACACGCCGGGCCGCCAGCTCATCCAGCTCCAGCGCGTCCGTTGGGCATTGTGGGGATCCCAGACAACCGACTGACTGTGCGGGCCATGCCAGATCCATCTGGGCATCCAAAGTCGCCGCCAGGAAGCTCTTCGCTGCGTCGGCCCAATCTCCTGGCCAGCTTAAATCTCATTAAGAGTCCGGCCACGAATCTCACGTCCACCCGATCTTGCGATGATGTGTTGAACCTATTCGTGGACGATTCGCCGCGAACATTGGCCGCTGTGGCCTCCATGGACGACATCTCCCTGCACTCGGCCGCACCTTCTCTGGATGAGGCGCACACATTTGCGCATCCAGCCGGTGTGCCCCGAAAGATACGCAGATCCTTGATCTTGGAGGCTCCCTCAACGCCGCACAAGCTGAGTGCCCAGGTCTTTGGGCAACCTGGTTCGCGTCACTCGCTGGGATTCGAGGCCATCGACAACGTCCAGTCGTCGTCGCCCAGTATGACTTGCATCGATCAGGCCATGGATACGTGGGCCAGTCTCCAGAACTTGCACAAATCTCGCAGGGAACGAGCCAGTCTGTCAGCTTCCTCGTCTACACATTGCCTCTTAGAAGCTACCAATAGTGAACCGGATCTGGGGGTGAGTGATATTCTTATGAAATTTCCTTTATACTTTTTTAAGTACTTCTCTTCTTCTGCTAGTTTTCTATGGAAGATAAAGCATTACTTAGTCTTGGGGTGTTTTTAAATGTTTTTTTCATGACTAAGAACATAAATCCCATGAGGTTCACAATTCTACAGAAATGTATAATCTTAATATTAGTTAAATGATTTGTTGAACGCTTGTATAAAGTTCTACGTTCATTTTATAATAATTGTAGTTGCATATATCTACCTTTGTGAACCGTGCCTGTGCGCAGGCGAAAATCTGTTTACCTGGACGCCGCTCCGAGTTATTTGGGTTCTCAGAGCTTATCGCCCCCCTTCGCTCCTTTCCACTCTCCGGGCCGCAAAGATAAGCGGCCAAAACTCTCGTGCGCTCTCCCGGTCCCAGTCCCGGTGGACATATATCGTCGTTTCTTTTGTTATTCGGTTACCGGCCTTGCTTCGTCCGGAGTTTCAGTAGCCTCAGTGACGCTTTGGCAATAGGAGTGCCATTGTTCCGGTGTTCGCTC